>OVBE01007438.1:0-18477 GCA_900406425.1 Iberis pinnata
TATATATATATATATATATATATATATATATGTCAATGTTTACGTTGTTGAGCTCATACCACACTTTTACTCTTGTTTGTGCACAAGTTCAGTACAGTGGTTGGTAATTAAATTTTTTGTGCACAACAATACATAATCTAATTAATCTTTACGGGTCCTTATTATTTTGTGCTCACTTTGTAATGCTAAGTGGCTGCCTAATGTTCTGAATGTATTCTAATCACAAGCTTTTAAGGAAATGACAGATGTCACACAGTGTACTCAGGTTGGGCTAAACTACAAATATTAATTACTTTTGACTGTTGACACAGCATCAAATCTTGCATGGCCCATTGGGCCCTCTTGGTTCAGTCTCGCACTAAGGCGGTTGGTGGGAAAGTGACAATTGCACTTTTAGGGTTGCGTTCTTCCAAACAGTTACATTGTTTCGTTTGGCACAAAAAAGGATCTCTATTTCTCTCGAATCTTCATTATTTTCACTATAAATCATGAATCAGATTCTCTTAGAACTATCTTTTTTTGTTAATCTTCCCTCATTTTCGTCCTCGTCAATGTCGGATTCCGCTTCACGAAGCATGTCTGTTCCTTCCTCTATTTCGACTGCGCTTGGCTCAATTGGTCTTGAATATTTTCTCTCACTGCATCTGGTTCTCTGTGTACCAGACTCACCGTCGGTGTTTGTTCAGTCTCCCGATTCCTCACTATCATCTCCTGAACGAGCTTTGGTGTGGAGCCTGAGACACTTGTGCCTGACACTCTGGTAATCCCTGTTCATATTGCGGTGCATGCAAAGCTTACTTCTACTTCAAAATCTCGTCCCAAACGGCATCGTGCTGGTCATGATCAACCTTCTCGGCATACACGTTCTCAAACTCATACTACCTCTGAAGCCCTGCAGCCTACCTTTGATGCAGCACGGTTCTCCTCTGCGTTGGCTCATAACAGGTATGACACTTTTGCCAAGATCTCACTCCTGGTTGAACGTAATGTTGATCTTACCGCCCTTCATGCTCATAATTAACTGTTACTTCACACATTTGGTTTCTTGAAGATAGTTGTTGGCTTACCTGAGTTTGTGCATTAAGTCGTTTGTGAGTTCTGGGCACACCTTCCACCTAAGCGCACTGGTCTCAATTTTTTTCTTGTATGGGTTTGTAAACATTCGTATGAATTCTCAGCTATTCATATCGATCAGGCACTAGGTCTTGCTGATTTTGATGATAGCGCTGGTGTAGCCACTGCCAATGCAGTGTTTGAAGACTCTCTTAGTGCTTTTCTCTCTGATGGGGTCGTTACGTCTTGGGCTGATCTGAAGATCATTCATTTTGCGCCGGACAAAGCTGCTTTATACAAGATTTGTTGTCATAATTGACTTCCTACCAAGAACACCACATACAAGAATGCATCTCATGCCCGTCTCATCTATCGGATCTTTCATGGCATTCATGTTAATTTTGGTAATCTGATTTGTTATCAGATTTTGCAAAGAGGGTATTAACCAGATATCAATTTATATCTGCTTTTTCTATCCCTGATATTTCGGCTGTTACAACATCAACGTCATGTACATCTCAATGCTGCTAAACATCTTGAAGCCTTGCCTGTCTATCGCATGGATCCTCGTCTTGGTATGCCTACTGGCAATCCTGACTCTCTTCGTCAGACTGTGATTCAGGCTATCAGTGTGCTTCAACGAGCACTTGATGTAGGTAAGTCCTCTGGTCCTTATTTTTTCTTTTCCCTTGATTTTTTTGACTGAGTTGTGCTACCAAGCAGGGGGAGATCAGCTTGAACATGATGCGAATAAGAAGACGATGTAGATGCAGAAAAGTGATTGCACCCAGTGATTGCATCAAGCTATTATTTGTTGATGTTCTATTGGTTTTTGCTATTTTTGAAACTCTGGAATGTTCTATTTGTTTTTTGAAACTCTTGTGTCAGAGTTCTCGAATATGTAAACTTGTTGTTGAACTTAACTTGTGTGCCTGTGTTTTAGGCAATTAATTACTTGTGTTTGAAACAGTTATCTAATGTGTGTTGGTATGCAAGTATTATTGTTGGTTACGGTAATGTCGTTTTTGGAGGAGATGCTTGGTTATCAAACTCAATTAAAAAGGAGGAGATTGAAGGAGCATAAAACATGATGTGATGAAAGCTAAGCAAACGCCATAAGTAAAGACACTGGAATGTAACTTGGAAGGGAATCAATGTGAGCTGAAGCTAAAAATGGAAAGGTTCAAAAGAGGGAAAAAGAGATATCATAAGATGAAAGAAAAGGAAAAAAGAGAATTGGGACTAGGGTTTTTGGATCTATAATAAGAGGTGTTAAGAAGAAAAAAACTCGCCACTTTTAGAGAAGAGATTTTGGGGTTAAGGGTTGAGAGTTTAAACGTCTGTGTGAGGTCGTGGGGTAGAGACATGTTCTGTTTTATCTTCTAAGCACAAGTGTATTGTGAGAATAACTTGTGATACAAGAACTAAAAATCTCTTGTATTTGTGTTGATAATTCTTGAATAAAAGTGTTGTTGAGAATTAGTGTGTTCTTTGCTTTTTCAATTGTATTTTTTCTAAAAGATCCCTCGATAAAGCAAATGAATAATTCAATGATTCATTCGAAGTAGTAGTGAGCATCGCCTCTAGAGCATACATTGCCTGAAACCATTCGGTGACTTCCTTTTGCGCCAAGTTTAGAGTTTCCAAGGATTTCCAATGTTTATTATTAAAAACTAGATCATTCCATGCCCAAAGCCGGTCCTGAGATTTTAAAGGTCGCAAGCTCATGCTTGGTCTCTGATATCACTGGGTTTTAATGCTTTATAGTGGGTATATTTATACATGCTATTTGACATTATTCTAGTGTTTTCCTTGTAGTTTTGGCATATTTTCGGTATTTTAGGTGTTCGAGACGTTTTGGATGCAAATTGGCATATACAGATGCAGAATCCGGCAGAAATATCAAAATTTTACCAATGTTTGAAGATGTTCTCGTGGATGGGTTGAGCTAAAAATTTTACAAAAGATAGCCACGTGAGTTAGATTTCATATGGGAGTGGTTTTAAGTCAATTCATTAATGAAATCAAAAGATATGGCGATTTTCCCGAAGACTAGTCAAGTTGTCTCGCATATGCAGCACATGTGAAGAGATCGATCCCTGCACCCAAAAAACACTAAATTCTTCCAATATTATAATTATGCATTCAAGACTTATCAAGATGGTGTCCTTATCGGTTTTAGTTTATTATTCCTTATTTTTAGCACTATAAAAGCCTTAGGTTTAGGTTTTATTTTAGAGGGGAACACTTATTTTTATTTCCCAAAGCTTTTAAAGAGAGACGGATTTCAACATTTTGGAGAAGAATTATGAACTCTTTTCTTTTTAATACATTGATTTAGTTTTTGAATGTGTTCTTCTCTGATTATGATTTGTGTTAACTTTTCTATATATGAGTAGTTCATTTGTTAGGTTTTAGAGGTTTCCCAGGGAAAATAGGATTTGATAATTAGGGTTTAATATAAAAGATTGGAATTGTTAGGTTCTTAGTTTAGATTTATTCTTAATGTTTGAATTAAACTGGCCATTTAGTTCATTGATATTAGATTGATAAGCACAAAAGGATTTGGTTTAGAGATCTGACCTAGTCTAGATGAATAAGTGTCTCTGCTTGCAGGAGTATTGTCTTAGATACCTATGAACATATCGAATCTAAAACTAATGCATGACTGAATTATCTAAATATGACGGGAGTTTGTCTTTAGTAATTCGAACATAGGGATCTAATACTTCGGGAGAAGATTAGTCTTTAATTATCTTTTGAGTTGAGAAATATTTTCATTAGTAAGTCCTGCATGTTAACCTGAATACATGATATCACTCAATTTTAATGCTTTTTAGTGGGTATTTATACTTTCTATTTGGCATTATCCGAGTATTTTCCTTGTATTTTTGGTATATTTTCATGATTTTAGGTGTTTGGGACATTCTTGAGCAAAAATATGGACTTGTGCACAAAATGGATGCAAATTGGCATATGCAGATGCAGAATCCAGCATAAGGGTCAAAATTTTACCAATGCTTGAAGATGTTTCCGTGGATGTATTGAGCTGAAATTTTGACACAATATAGCCACATGAGTTATCTTTCATATGGAAGTGGTTTGTGGTCAATCCATTGAAGCAATCAAAAGTTGTGGTGGTTTTACTGAAGACATGTCAAGCTGTCTCACAGAAGAAGCATGTGCAGAAACTTACGTAAAGAGAGATCGATCGATCCATAGACGGATCGATCGATACGTGCACCCGAGAATCACTGAAAATCATCAAAAATTACAATTTTTCCCTCAAGACTCATCAAAAATTTTCTTTATTGGTTTTATTTAAATATTCCTTGTTTTAAGCACTATAAAAGCCTTAGGCTATGGTTTATTTTTGGGAGACATGGCTTAATTTTATTTCTTGAGAGTTTTTACAGAGAGACGGATTCCAACCTTTTTGGAGAAGAATTTTGAACTCTTTTCTTTTTAATATACTGATTTGGTTTTTGAATGTGTCTTCTCTGATTATGATTTGTGTTAACTTTTTAATATCTGAGTAGATCACTTGTTAGGTTTTAGGGTTTCCCATGGAAAACATGATTTGATAGTTAGGGTTTAACATAAAGGATTGAATTGTTAGGTTCTCAGTTTAGATTTATTCTTAATACTTGAATTAAACTGGTCATTTAGTTCATTGATATTAGGTTGATAAACACAAAGATATTCGGTTTAGAGATCTGACCTAGTCTAGATGAATAAGTGTCTCTGCTTGTAGAAGTATTGTCTTTGATTCTTATGAACATATCGAATCTGAAATCATTGTATGATTGAATTGTTTAAATACGGCGGGAGTTTGTAAATGGTAATTCGATTGTAGGGATCTAATACTTCGGGAGGAGATTAGTCTATTATTGTCTTTTGAGTTGAGAACTATTTTCAAAATAAATCATGCATGTTAACATGAGCTTCAAACCGGAATACCTATGGAATTCCCTAATGCCAGACTCTTTAGTTTATTGATTTACATCCTCTTTTAATTTATGCTTTTAACTTTGTTACAAACACCATTCTATTATGTCTTAACTAGAATCGAGATTTAACTGAAAGTCGTAGTGTCTGGTCTCTGTGGAATTCGACCATCTACTATACTACAGAGATATGTTCTCTGTAGTGTAGATTTAGGAATTAAAATCCTGAGCCTATCAATACCTGTGGAATTTCCTAACGTCTGACACTTTAGTTATCTGATTTACAATCGTTTTATTTATTGCCTTAATTCATAATCGTTACAAAATAAACACATTTTTATTGTTGTCTTAGCTAGAATCGAATTTTAACTGAAAGTCGTGCTATCTGGTCTATGTGGAATTCGACCATTTACTATATTACAAAGATCTGTCTACTTTGCCTCATGACCGGCCGATCCATGCCTTACAAATATAATAATAATTCATATGAAATATTGAGTTCTTCCTATCTAGTTCATCCCTTTCTAAAAAAAGTAAATAATGGATGATTTTTAATGATTGTCGATGAAAAAAAATTCAAAGATATTGGTATACTTGATAGTGTCCAACATTGCAATGTCAAACATTTGAAGGGCATTTATCGTTTGAGTCTGTCGACACAACATGAGCAAATAAGTTACATTCGTATCTTACGCTTAATTAATTAATCATTAACTGTAAAAATTTCTTATAAGATCTACCATAAAAATGTAGCATCTTATTTGGAACCATAACTTTCCATATTTCCTCCTTCAAAATGTCAAGCCACAAAAATTGTGTTAAATATAGTGTTTTGTCGTTCAAAACATCTTCAACCAATACAAATCTCAACTTGATGGTGTAATTTTAAAATTTTGTATAATGTCACCATTAACCGTCATTTGTATATTGGAAGGGTCGAATACTCATAACCAACAGTTTCTCGTGAGAAGAAATTAACTTTTTTACTTCCTCCTTTCGGTTATATAATAGGTTATAGAGATTTTTGTTTTGTTTTATGTCTTCGTATTTCTAAACAATATTTAAAGATATTAAATACTTCTTAACCAAAAATATAATTAATTTTTTTATTGATTAATTGAAATAATTTTAGTGCACAAACAGTTTAAACAATAAATAAATTTAATAATTTATGTTTTTTATCTAAAAATATTTAAATATTGATATTAAAACAGTTTAAAAATCCTAAAAAAGTCGTAAATAAAAGTTTGTTTTCTCTCTGAAAACTATAGTATCCTCTCTTTTCTGAAATCGCGCCGCAAACTTCTTTTTTCTGCCAGAGACTGGCGGCTGGTGTTTCTCCCAGCGCCGGTTGATCGGTGCGCTTCTTCCTGGCCGGAGATGATGAGCTTGGCGAGTGAGCGGTTAGATCTTCTTGATGTGATGGAGTGGGTGTCACGCTTATGGTCTTCGAAGCTGATCTTTTCTGCGTTTTCTTCTCTGCTTTGGTGGTGTTGTGTCTCTCGGCTTCTCGGTGTCATGGCCCTGCTGGAGCTTTTGTCGTTCCTCTGTCGTCATTCCTTATTGATCTTGTTCTTTGGTTTTATGTAGGTAACTTTGAGCCTTTCTCGTTTAGTCTTTTTTGGGATTTCTATCTTTAGCTTCCGGCGCTGAGTTTTAGTTGGGTTGGTTGGCCTTCTTAGCGTAGGGGGTTCAGTCGGAGTGTTGGCTTAGGTTGATAGGTAAAGCTTCTGGTGTTGGTTTGCGTCTTTGTGGCTTTGTTTTGCTCTGTATCAGTGAGCTTAGCGCCTCCTGTCTTTTATTTGGTGTTTTCTTTTGGTTGGTTTTGGTGAAAATGGTTTTTGAGGTGTTTCGTTGTTAGCATTTATTGTGGTTGTTTGGTTGGTTTTTGGTAGTAGATTCCATTTAGGCCTTTGTGTTGCATTCTTTGTTCGTTATGGATTCTCTCGATACTGCTTTCTAGTTTCAGCCTTACAAAAATTTTCTTTTGAGCTTACTAGCAGCTCCATTTTGTGTCCAAAGCAATCTTCTTTTGTCTTCAATAATGATTTCTCCTTGTCTTCTAGTTTTGCTTTTGGCATGGATGACACTTTATGAAGGAGAGAAGCATGTGATAGATTGTGAGAAGTATAAGAATGATAGAGAGATTATGAGAATAAAGAGAATGGAGAAGATTATTGTATTGAGGTGAGAAACACAAAGGAGACTACAAGAGTTTATATATATTATTTACAAAGTGAATTAGGTTAAGCTTCGACTTTGGACTTTGGGCTTCTTTTCAACACTCACCCTCAAGCTTAGCTAGAGAACAAATGGTATGACTAAGCTTGGAACCGTAAGTTTATCTCATTAAAAACCTCAGCAAAGAAAACCATGTGGGACAAAACTTTTAATGGGGGAAAAAGAGTATAAACCTTCTGGCCTGGGGAATGAGTACTCATGTCATGATGGCTAGCTTTCACACTAAATTTAACTTTATCCCTTTGTAATCATTCAGCTTTCAACCGTCTGGTCTTTTCTATATGGAGAGAAAGTATCACTTCTACCATATTACTCGTGAACTATCACTTGACTTCTCAAGCTTACAAGCTTCTGTCTGAAGCTCTTTGTGCTTATTCGAAATAAAATAGTTGTGCTGATGATACTTTGGGATGGTAAGTTAGGCAGCTCTTTTCCACTAGGTACTCAAGAGTACTCGTTTGGATCTTCTAGTCTTTGATTAGGTTGGTGAGTTCAAGCTTCTAGTGGATAAACTTGCATACACTTATACTTGCGGCTGTGGTGACTATATCGTCCAACTAATCGGAGCTCTTTGTGTAGCAAGGTAAGATTACTTTCTTTTTTACCATTTCTCTGACCTTGTGGCGATCTAACTCCTGGTTCTTTCGTGAAACACTGAATTGGATGTGATGTGAATAGCTGCTTGATTTTTGCAATGCATGGTGATAGAATCCTTCTGGTCAACACCTAAGTCCTTGAAAAGATCTTTAAGCCACATCAACTCGGTTGTAAGCTTTCTGATGGCTCTATATTCGGCTTCTGTCGTTGATAGCGCCACAATCTTTTGCTTCTTTGACTTCCAAGTGACTAAGTTTCCTCCTAAAAGGTACAATACCCCGTCGATGATTTCATATCATTCTTGTCTCCTGCCCAATATGCGTCACAATAGCCCATGATTTCTGTGTTTTTGTTACAACCCATCCATATGCCTTGTCCTGAAGCACCTTTGAGATACGTGATAATTCTCTCAACCATGTTCCAATGGTGATTCTTTGGAACTTGCATATGTTGACTTACCTGATTCACACTTATACCCTTTCTGAGTGCTTAAGTAGCCGATGAACATGGCTTTGACACTCTTTGGTTAGAGCTTGTTCCTTTAGATTATATGGAATCATGACATCATACACACAACCAAACACACGTACGTGATTAAGATATGATTTTCTTTTATTAAGAACCTGATAAGGGGATTGATCATAAAGGATTTGTCTTGGTATCCTGTTGATGAGATGACATGACGTGATCACAACATCCGACCAAAAACATGTTGGAACATTGTTGTGAAACATCATGGCCTTGGTGATCTCCATCAAATGTATATTCTTCCTTTCGGCTACATCGTTATGTTGAGGTGTATATGGACAGCTAGTTTGATGTATGATTCCATGATTTGCGAGATGGTCTTTGAACGCCCTACTCGTGTATTCTCCTCCGTTATTTGAACTAAAAACCTTAATTCTCGCATTGTATTGATTAGTCACATAACTTTGAAAATTCCTGAATGCTTCTCAGACACTATCTTTAGATGCAAGCAAAGTTACCCAAGTGTATTTCAATTTTTCATCTATAAATGTAACGAAATATTTATGGTCCTCTCTAGATGCACATGGAGAAGACCAAACATCGGAATGAACAAGATCAAAAAAATTTTCATAAATCACATTTGATTTGGAAAAAACTGAATGACTATGTTTTCCAAGAATACACGCTTCGCAATTAAAAGATTTATCAAACTTAACACATGGAAACATCAAACTTAAGGCTTTAGAATTCGGATGGCCAAGTCTAGCATGCCATAAAACATTGTTTAGTGGAAAAAATTTCAGATTAATCAGGGTTTGAGTTCAACCCTTCGAGGACATATTGGTCTCCTTTGGTTGCTATCTTACCAATCACGACTCCGGAACTAATACTTGAAACCAAACTTCGTTAGGACTAAAGATAATCAAGCAATTTAAATATATAGCAATTTGTTTAACATATACTAGGTTGGAGGTAAAATTTTGCATGAATAAAGCTTGAGATTTCCTACCAAAACAGATTAAGATTACCTAGTCCTTTAACCGAAACTTTACTACTGTTTGCTATGATTACATTACCTAAAGCTGGTTTTATATTGCTAATCATATTTGCATTACTAATCATATGATGACTTGCTCCAGAATCTATGATAATTGGTTTAACAATGTTCTGATCAATTTCAGCATTTAAAGAGATACCTGAAGTCTTACCAGATCCTTTCAGGGATTTGGTGAGAGCATCGAGGTCAGACTTCTTCACGTACTCATCCTGGAAGGAAACTATGGAGGTGTTGTCTTCCTCAACCTTGTAGCTTGAACTGGTTCCCTTTACCGCTTCTTCTTCTTGAGAGTAGTTGGCTTTGGAATCCTTGAACTTCCTTGGCTTGAGATATGGATGAAGAATCCAACACTTCTCCCTGATGTGACCCTTCTTCTTGCAGTGATCACACATAAGACTCTTCCTCTTCATATGGCTTGTAACTCACCTTGTTCGCTAGTGCTAGATCTTTACCTTTTTCTTTCTTGCTAGAGGATATGCTTAAGGATCCATGCTCTTTCTGGAGCTTTGCACAAACGTCATCAAGTTGTAGCTTGTCTGATATGAAGATATGTTGAATCACGTCCTTGTAGGATGAGTTTAAGGTGAGAAGAAGACTAAAGACTTGATCTTGTTCTCTCCTCTCTAGAATCTCATATGGATCTGTAGTCACGGGTCTGACCATCTCATAGTCGGCCCAAAGTGATTTGAATCTCCCAAAGTGTTCAGAGAAATCCATTTCTTCCTATGCCAACTCGTTGATGGCTTTCTGAACTTCATACACCCGACTCAGGTTTGAGAGATTACCGAACACCTTTTGTAGAGAATCCAATAGATCCTTTGCAGTACTGCAATATGAAAATCCTTCAAGAAATCGTGGATCTAGGGTTTGTTGAATGATACTGAGGGCTTTGTTGTTCTCTTGGAACCACTTTTTCTCTTCGACAATGAGCTATTTATCACATTTTGCTTCGATTTCTTTAGTAGAATACTTCTGTGTAACCACATGATTCCATAAACCACGACCACATAGATAAATCTTGAGAGTTCGAGTCCATAGAAGATAGTTGATCCCTTGAGAGTTACAAGTTTCTGCTTTGATTCTTCCTTGTCCTCCATTGAAAAACTTTGGATCAGGCAGTTACACGATAAGATTGATTTATGATTATATCGATTTAGGAGAAAAGGATTATGATTCCAAACGACCAAAAATTCACTAAGATTTTGGTCACCAAATCAAATTTCCACCTCTCAAATCCTAGATAAACAAGTCAGGAACACCTCCGCAAAATTTCAGCTCATACGAAGAAGAACTCAATGTTGGATTTCCCAAACACTCAAGACAACTTCTGCATAATTTTGGACTCACCACTATAGCGAACAGCCACGCTAAACTCGATTATCTCACAAAACAACCATTGAAATCTAATCTTCACCGTTGAATATCAAGAACAATGAGTCATGAAGCTTCCCTCAAATTTTCAGCAAGGTCGAACCACGTTTGAGTGTCCAAATGTTCTTCAGAACAAAACTTGACAAAGCTGTTAGGTTTTCGGATCTAAGAAAGGAGAAAAATGATTGTAAAAGGATTAGGGTTTATGCGAAAACGAGATTAAGAGCTTATTACTCTAATACCATGATAGATTGTGAGAAGTATAAGAATGATAGAGAGATTATGAGAATAAGGAGAATGGAGAAGATTATTGTATTGAGTTGAGAAACACAAATGATGCTACAAAAGTTTATATAAATTATTTACAAAGTGAATTAGGTTAAGTCTGGGCTTTGGACTTTTAGCTTCTTTTCAACAGCATGTTCATGTGGTGCTTCATTGATGTCAACCATTCAAGTTTTACTAGCCTGTTTTCTGCGTTACGATTACTGATTCCTGAAACTCTCTCTTCATGCTGAAAAAGGCCTTTGGTTTTGGAATTTCTAGTCTATTTGTTAGTAAGTTGTATTGTTTTCCAGTATTTCTTTTTGTTTTCTAAATTTTTTCTATACCTATCGACTTTTAACTAAATCAAAATATTTGTCATTGTAATTTGGGTTTTACCAATTTTTTTTTTAATTCAATAGACTAAAAAAACCGAAAGAGTATATCTCCAGTTACTAAAAAAAGAAAAAGAAAGAGTATATTTCAAAGACTCTTGACTGATACCTCAAATATAACACACAGGCCACGCGGCTTTGCATCCATAACCAAAACTTCAAACATCTTTTTTTTTTTTTTTTTTTTTTTTCAACAAACTTCAAACATCAACATCAAGTCTTTTGACAAACAAACCATATGAAAGAAAATAAATCACTAAAATGTATTCCCTCTGTTTATTAATATACTAAATTTTATTTTTGTTTTACAATACTTAATTTTTGTATTTTTATTTAATATTTTTCTTTTTTAAAAAATACTCAAAAACACATTTTTATTTAAAACAATAAATGTTACTTCTTTTGTGTCAATAATTGAAGAGAGAAAAATAAAATACACAATATTAATTTTTTAAAATATTAAAATTTAAAAAATAATAATAAGATAAATTAAAAAGAAAAATAATAATTATTTTTTTAATATTTGTAAAAATTCTAAAAAATCATCTATTATGAAAAGAGAAACAGAAGGAATATTAAATTTGGTTGAAGTTGAATGGTTATTTTTCCTAATATAATAAAATATTAGTGGGAAAGAGAGAAAACAAAAAGTGAGCTATGATGAGTCATTGAGTCATAACAGACAAGTAGTTAAGGAAATAGAAGGGTACAATAGTAATTTAACTAAAGAACAAAAAAACCGCTTCGAAGAAATTAAAAAAAAAATAAAAACGAACCTTTGAAAAAGAAAAAGACTTTCTAGTTTCTTCACAAAACCCTCCACTAAGCTTTTTGCAGTTACAGAAAAGCTACCAAACCCCCAAAATCCAAAATCAATTTTTCAAATTTTCATTTTCTTTTTTAGCAAAGTGTTGTTTACATGAAAGGAGAAACTCATCAATCGGAGTCGTTACCTTTATTACCATCTCCCGATTCCGATGGAGGACTAACCGCTTCGATTGAGACGGAGCTCGCCGAGTTAGCTGGCGGAGACTCAACAGGCGGCGGCGGAGGAGGAGGAATGAAGAGTAAAGTGAAAGGACCTTGGTCTACGGAGGAAGATGCTGTGCTTACGAAGCTTGTCACTAAGTTAGGGCCAAGAAATTGGAGTTTGATCGCTCGTGGAATCCCAGGTCGTTCTGGGAAATCTTGTAGATTAAGATGGTGTAATCAGCTTGATCCTTGTCTCAAGCGTAAACCTTTCTCTGGTAAAACCAAACTCAGATTTTTGCTTTTTGGGTTGCTTTGATTTATTTGTTTGAAATAGTTTAGATTAGAGTTGTGTTATTCATCTTCATCCACATTCTTGAGATTCTGTTTTTCAGATGAATTTGAGTTGTGATTCGAAATGGGTTTTACTAAATTTCATTGTTTTGTTACACTTTGTGATCTTATGGTTTAATTCTGATTCAATAATTCGAATGTTCCAGAGTCTCTTGGCTATTCTTAGAACTGATTGAGCATTGATATGCATAAGAAGATGAATCTCGATAGTTCGATTTGGATCGATCTCTATGATCTTCTTATATGATATGCACTTTTCTGTTTTCTTTTGGTGTTTAGCTTTGAATTGATGCTTTTTTCATTATCAACTGTTTTGATTTGTTGTAGATGAAGAAGATCAAATGATAATTGCAGCTCATGAGAAACACGGAAACAAATGGGCTGTAATTGCGAAAATGTTACCAGGAAGAACAGATAATGCAATCAAGAACCATTGGAACTCAACACTTAGACGAAAATACGCAGATCTATGGAACAATGGTCAATGGCCAGTAGTAACCAATTCAGTTACTTACATCAAGAAGGAAAATGTCGACATAATATCTAATCCATCATCCAAACAACAATCACCTGAAGGAGAAATCATTTCACCACCAAAGCCTTCGAAATCGAATGATATTGTAATGGAAGAAGCAGTTAAAGAACCTCAAGAACAAGCTCCGACAGAGAGTAACGTGTTTCGCCCAGTGGCTCGTGTTGGTGCTTTTAGTGTTTATAACCCAAGTAGCCAAAGAAATGGATACAGAGACTACAATATAGTTCCATGTGAAGGACCATTGATTCAAGCGGCTAAACCTAATTCGTTGGCTGGTAAGTTTCTTCAGTCTCTTTGCGATGAACCTCAAATCCCTTCAAAATGTGGTCACGGTTGTTGCTCTACTTGTCCCGCTTCTGTTAAGTCGATATTGGGACCTGAGTTTGTCGATTACGAAGAGCCTTGTGCAGTTTTCAACCAAGAACTGATATCTATTGCAACCGATTTGAACAACCTCGCGTGGATAAAGAGTGGTCTTGATAATGCTATTGTCAGAGAAGCAGAAAAGAGTTTGAAGATGGATAGATTTGGATTCGATGATCCTCGAATCAAGTTTAATGGTATGGTTCCTAGACAACAAGATCATTTCTTCTGTGCAAGAATCTGAAACTAAGAAAGAAAGGTTTCAGATTAATGTCGACAAGTACAAGACTTGTTGATGTTGTTTTTCTGAGAGGTTCTAAACAGAGTCTAGTGTGATCATTTCAACTTCTTGATCAAATTTTAATATTTGTTATACAGTCTGCAGTGAATATAATCACACAAAATGGTGAAAATGAAGACCAAAAAAGAAGATTATTCACTGTGATTTTGGACTAGATTCATGAATCTTTCTTTTCTTTTGTCTTTTGGATTGTTAAAGCATATGGCAGATTTATTAGAGGATGCTACATTGTTCTGTTATGACAGATTAGCAACAGTTTTTTTTTCCTTTGAGAATTCACAAAATATATATTTTAGTTTAGTTCCAAAAGTAATTCATATTCTTATTTGTTTCAAAAATACTAAAATATATTTTTATTTTAAAAACCATAAATTTTTGAATTAAATTTTAAACTTGAATCGTAAACTTTCAAACCAAACTTTAACCCTTTCACAATTTAACTCTAATGAGAGAATAAAACATAAAAATTTAAATTATAAATCTTTAAAATTTATATTTTTATATTTATGATATTTTTGGAGATAAAACATTATAATGCTAATTTAAGGAAGTTAAGAGTGGTATATTTGGAACATATATATTTATTTGTTATATTTTGTGGAATTATTTTTTTCAATAAGGAGACAATTATACCATTACAAAGAAGATTTTGATCACAGGGCATAAATTGCATATATTTTTAAACGTTGGCATCTAAAATACATTTCAGTTTTGTTGGACCTTTTAGGTGTGAAACAGCAATAAGTTAGGGATACTTATGCAATTTTTCCTTTTTATACACATAAAAGTCTTAGATCATAGACATAGGCATTGATTTGTTCTTTTCCTTTTTTTGCCAACAGACATTGATTTGTTCAAACACAGCTTCTGCATTTTACATTTTGGTTTTGAAGTTTGAAAATTTTGAACTAATAATGGATGAAAGATAAACAAGAGAGATAATAAGAAGGAAAAAGGCTTGCTTGATATTCTTTATAAAGTTATTTACAAGCACTTTTCTCCTATAATTTATCACATATTTACAATTTAAAATATTCTTGAAATATCTTCATTTTTTACCCCTCAAATTCTTCAAAATCTTCAATAGAACTGACCTTAGAGGACTTTAACTTCCAAGAACCTGTACTAACCTTTAATGGAAGCATCATATGACTAGTATAATCTCCAAAACAAAACTCACTTTCTTCATCTTCCTTGGTACACAAGTCACATGGAGGTAAAAAGAAATCTGAAGACAAACCCTTAACATTAAAACCCACTTCTTCAATCTCCCAACTCTCTTCCATTATAGTCTTTGAAAGACTCTCTAAGTTCTCATCAAGTCTTAACAATGAGACACGTGTCTTTCCTCTATGAGCAATTTGTATCCCATCTACACTCTTATAATCTTGAATCATTGTCTCAGCACTTTTTTCCCATAAGACTACATCTTCTTCTTCAAGACCAGTCTTGATCTTTACAAGATAAGTGTCTTCTAATTGAACTAAAAGTCCTGTTCTTTGACTAAAACATCCCCACACAGTGTGTTTAACAGTTTCTGCACCATTCTTGCTTCTCAAGTTAGGTTGCGTTTCAAGTTTAAGCACAAAGCATTCTTCTTCATTAACCACTTTCTCTCCCACACAAACCGATCCAGAGAATAAATCAGCAGTGGTTTTAGGATCAAGACCTTGAAGAAACCTTCTTAGAGATCCAGAAGGTTCATTAGAAGCTTGAGAATTTGCTAGCCAAGGACTTTGCTTCCATGACACGTTACCATCACAACCAGCACTAACTTTACAACCTGAAACTACAAGCTCTAAACTCCATTGACTTAAACCTTTCTTCCATAACACGAAACCTCCCATCTCGTTTCCAGATCCGTTGTTGTTATCGTTTTTTATCTTTATCATCTTCTTCTTCCTTTTACCAATTAGGGTTTTTGCTGCAGAGAACTCAGTCACTCCCATCTTGACCTTTCCTATTGCGTACATGCTCTCTACTTCAGCTAATGCTGTCTCTCCTCCGGTTGCTGCAGTGTATTGCTTCACTATATACTTTGCCATTGCTGCTTCCTATTGATAATAAGCCAAAAACAGTCATATTAGTAAACTTGTTTCACAAGTAAAACTTGTAATTGTTTAAAACTCATTTATGGTTTTTGATTACATGTGAAAACAATTTCCAACGAAATATGAGTATGTTTACTTACAATAGATTGGTTTTTGATGAGTTTGGAGATGGGATGATCAAGAAACTCATGTTCTGTGGAAACAGGGAGAGGAATCGACGGAGCTCCAACGATTCCAAGAAGCATCTGAATCTGAGCATCTCTGCCACCGAAAAGAGTGGCTAGGCTGCTACTATTATCCGGTGGTGACCGGAGAAGACTAGACTTAACACTTCTCCAAGCGCCACTCTTGTTATTGTTGTTATTGTCGGAACAAAACAATTCCTCAGGCATAGGAACTTCCAACACTGTCTCTAAACCATCTTCTCTATCGAAATTAGGACAAAGTGTTCTCATTTTTTCACTTTTCTAACAAAATCTTGAAATAATCGTAAAAGAAAAGAGAGATGGCTGGAAAGTTAAAGATAATCAGAAACTTTTCGCTCTTTGGTTATAATAATTTCAGGAGATGAATGGTTCAATTTATTATGAGGTATTGAATGGCATAAGATCATGGGTTGTGATTTATATATATGAAAATATATTAAAAAAAGAAATATTAGAGAGAGATGACCAACCGACCAAAGCCGATCTGATACTATTTGTGTATTGTCGTGTTCGCACGCTTCATGTCTCCTTTTGCTCTCTATTGATTTAGCAATTTTGTATTGTATTAAAAAATATTTGAGAAATTTTACAAAATATCATAAAAATAAATTTATGTACCAAAAATATTACAATCTCTCAACAGTTTCAATATCTTATTTAAAAAATTAACTGAAAATATAACAAACGTAAAAATTTAAATTTTGAGTTTGAAAATTTACTAATTAAAATTTATGGATTAGTTTTTAAAAGACTATTGAATTTATTTTTAAAGGTTTTAAATTATGTAATTATTGTAAATTTGTGATGTTTTTTTAATCACAAATATTTTGTGACATTTTCTTTAAAATAATTAAAAATATATGCTATTCTTTGAAATTATAAATTAAAATTACGATATTTTAAAAAATTATCTTGATATATGGGTTGGGGAAGTGATCTAATTATTTTTAATAAAAAAGTAATATATTTTTCTTTGTCGTGGATGAAGAAATAAATTATGAGTTTTGTCCTTTTTTCTTAACAATATACTATATAATCGAATAAAACTACGTTAAAAGTTAATAAGCTTTTGATTAGTAAAAGAGAACTTTGTCCTATTGTGTAGTTTAACGTATTGACAGCTTAATATTCGATCGTGTTCAATATACGGCGCCAACTTGAATGCAGATTGAAGTGTTTAACAAAAATGGCCTATTAATTTATTTATTTTTTATCAAATGACCGATTGTTTTATTTAAATCGATAAATAATTACTAATCCTCTAGCCACAAAACAATGTAGTCTAAGTTGCCAATTGGTGAAGTTTTATATGTGTCGATTAGAGTTACAATCTCTCCGATCTATTTGGCTTTTAAGAATGTTTCAAACTATTTAATAAAAAAATATATTTTGAATTTTACCTTAATTAATGATAATTAACTAGTTAGAAAATAGAAATAAAAATATTTAGCAAAATTTAAATTGAAAAAAAAGAGGAAATAATAACTTATACGACCAATACTAAAATAAGTTTTGTAATGGATTAGTCATGTTATTCTATATAACAAAGATGTTCTTAGACTTTGATATTTTATTTTTTTGGCATTTTACCCAAATTACTTATCTTAAGTTCTATTAATCACATAAAGTCAGGGGAGTATATAATATATTAATTCTTATGGTTTCTTAGCTTAAACCGGCTTATGTTATATTTCTTCGTTAAAAAGGAAACTAACCACCAAACTTTACTTTTATTAATCCTTTTCTTCTTAAAGAATTGAAGCCTTGAAGGCAAGAAAGGTTGATTTGGCAAATATCTTGCGTATCCTTTTATCCGTTTTCTCTTTTGACTTTTAAATGCAATGTTTTTATCATAAGGTTCAATGAATATCAGTTAAGTTTATACAATTAATCTTCCAATGAATCAAGTTAATATTTTAATTAAAAAAATTGTTGTGAAAAAAAAAATAATAAAAAAAATTTACTCTCTTGATAGAATTGTAACTCACAATTAAAATTAAAAAATGAGTACGATATTTTCTCAGTATGTTTGACTATATTTGCATGTAAAAATAATGTTAAAAGTTAAATTTAGATGATATGCTACAGGTGCATAGTAGCTAATTTTTATACTAATGGTAATTTGTAGTTATAAAATACCACGTCAAAGACAAAATATATATTAATTTTTAGACCACAATAAATTTATCTAGTAATTGAAATTTTATTAACAGAAAAATATATTTACTATGCGAGGGAAGTGTGATCAAGTTTGATTTCTGATATATATATATATATATGAGGGAAGTGTGATCAAGTTTGATTT
>OVBE01007439.1:0-18323 GCA_900406425.1 Iberis pinnata
TATGATTTTTTTCACCACTTTCTGAAAGTTGAGTATTAAAATTACATTTTTCCCAATGCTAATAGGAATTCAACCTTCTCTTTTCACTTTTAACATTTCATCTCGTCATTTTTCTACTCCACATATTAATTCAACAATAATACCTTACAATACTCTATTTTAATAAAATTCAATACTCTACTCCACCACTTTTATTTTATATTATTTACATTTATAATTTTATATTTAAATATTAATAAATAATCAATTTATAATTAAATAAACCAATTAAAATAAAAGTTTCCAAATAATTTTATTTTATTTTTATATTATTTTTGCAAATAACAAATACAAAATATATATTTTATTATTATAGATAGAAAAAAACTTTATGCAATACAATAGTATTAAACAAACAATTGAGATGTTTTGAGGTTGATTAGAATAGTGAGTTTGAGATTGATAATTATTAGGATTTGGGTTAATAAAAGGGTAATTAGTAGAATTTTAGATATTTAAAGGATTGTTGTTGGGATCTCTTGATAATTTTTTCTATGTCCAAATCAAATGAAACAAGTTTCTATTTATAGAGAGAAAAATATTATGATTTTTTATATAAAATTTATAAATATAAAAAAATTATTATACAATAATTGAGCACAAATAATTTGGATGAAAAAAATATCTAGAATTTCAAGAACCAATAGAATTTTTTTTTTTCACGAAAAGACATACTTCTTTATTGATTATGCAAAAACATCAAGTGCGTCTACACACCAATACGGTAAAGAAGTACCAATAAGAAGAAAACACTCTATGTCTTTTTCTGGATTTCGTAGCTAGTAATATGCTCTTGAATTAGTCGATCAAGATTGGTGGACAAGCTTAAAATATGGGTAATGGATAGTTAGGCTAGCTAACATTTCTAGCTTTGCGGGAAACGCAGGCCACTCGATCGGTGCAGCAACCATATGCGTCAATTCAGCCGAAGCTGTAATGAAAAGACTGCAATATCTTCCCTTCTATTGGAGGGCTGTCAATGTCCAAAGTAAATTGTGCAATTCAGAGTGCAAAGGCGAAGGATAACAGTAGAAACCCTTCATGCCCATTATATCCACACTCCCATCACGTAACTGCAGTACCCACCCTACGCCAGATGTACGATCGTCCTTCTCCATGATCCATCAACATAGCAAGCCACTGGTGTATCCTAACTAGCTGATAAGAGATGGCTGTCAAAAAATGGAATATAATGAGGTAATACTCGTTGTGCATTCGCTAGGCATCAGTCCCTCGCTTCTACATTTGCAAGGTCGATTATGTCTAGCGGTGTATGGCCTCTCCCGGTACACCACCGCATTACGAGCTTTTCAAATAAATCATAGTAACCAAATAAGTATCAGACTGTTTTCGCCGCGAAGGCTATCCGCTAAACGTACCTGAAGTAGAAAATCTATATTCTCAAAGAGGCTAGAAGATGGTTGGCCTCCATTGAGAAATCCAGTATATGTCAGAGCCCAACATTGTCTAGCAGGTGGACAGAGAAAGAGTATGTGATTAACCGTATCACCCGATAAACCGCATTGTGGACATTGTGGATCGAGTGTGATTTTCCTCGTCGTCAATCTGTCATTGACAGGAATTGCACCAGACAAGACTTGCCAAAGGAACAATTTCAACTTTGATGGTGCATTAAAACACCAAATATTTTCTTTCAAAGAACGAGTAGAGGGTTCTTGAAGGATGATTTGATTTTGCTCATCGTGTGCCACAAGGAAATCGTAACCCGATTTGACCGTATACTTTCCAGATTTCGTAAACTGTCAGCAGAATCCATCTGATAGTGTTCTGGAAGATGTGATGCTTAAAATGGAGACAACATCCTCAGGACAGAAGAGCTGCTCCACCACCTGCTTATTCCACCTATATGAATTTGGAACCAGGAGTTCAGACACCCACACATCCTCGTTGACAACGGCAACACGAGGTTGTGGTTGTCTTAGAACATTCCCTGGTAACCAATGGTCAGACCAAACCTTAATTTGATTACCATTCCCCACCTTCCTTCTGATACAGTTATAAAACGTTGGAATAACTCCCCAAATACTACTCCATCCATATGAAGGTCTAGTCGGCTTAGGAGCATGAAAAGGTGTTGTACCGCGAAAATACCTTCCCCGTAGACACCTAGCCAATAGTGTGTTAGGAAACTGATGTAGCCGTCATAGTTGTTTCGCCAACAAGGCTTGATTAAACTTCTTTAAATCCTTAAATCCCAGACCACCACGTTTCTTGGGGAAACACATGTGATTCAATGCAACCCAATGAATACCCCTTGAGCTCGATGTGGTACTCCACCAGAAATCTGCCACTACACTGGAAAGTTTTTGTAATAAAAATTTCGGTAGACGGAAGCAACACATCACGTATGTAGGAAGAGCTTGCGCAACCGATTTAATCATTATTTCCTTCCCACCTTTAGAAAAAAGAATTTTATGACCAACCATTAATGCGTGAATTTAGCCGATCTCTCACATACGAAAAAACCTGAGCTTTGGACCCTTGACGTTGTTCGGGAATGTCTAAATAATTGCTCGAGCCCCCATAACGGTAAATACTCAAGCGCCGTTGAACCAATAGAAATTTAACACATAACATTATCTATATACCATAAATATTTAAATTTTCCCAACCAATTACACGTGTCATTATGAGACTAAATTCAAAGAATTCAACTCATTCAACTCATAAATGCCATTTCATTTTATTTTATTTTTACTCAACCAACCAACTAGTGCATTGTAAGTATTAAGTAGTGTATGTAGTCTAAGATTTTTTTTCACTGGAAGACAACTCTGCTAAAGTTTTCATAAGAACACTTCAGTCTTGGTGAAAACTTTGTTGTCAAGATTTCACTTTTCAGAGATCCAATTATAAGTTTGGGAAATTAGACTGGTTCTGAAAGATAATATATCTCACCTAAGGTAAACTCTGGCCTCACAAAGGTCTCAACAGTGTATAGAAATACAACAAAACACCGACATAGTTGGCTCATTGTTATAAATTTACTTGTTGCAGCTTATTTAAAAAAAAAAAAAAAAAAAAGAAGNAGCTAACTACTGAGGCAAGGAGTTATTAAGACAAAGCTGGATGCTGATACCAGCCACATTTGGGGCTGCCTTCAGAATCTCCTTTTCTGCATATTCAGCGGCTCTCATGGCATCCCTGCAGTCAGAGCAGCCAGATAGATACTTGTGAGATGGTTGCAAGTGTGGCCAAAAAAACTGCACACATCAAGGAGCTTTACTGTATTGTCATGATGGATGGCATGGAGACTACTTCAATTTCGAGAAAGATCTTGCTACGCAACAAGTGGGGTGTAACTCGTTTGATTCTCATTTTCTGCATATATATGAAAGGATACACAACTAACTACTACACAGAAATAACTTATAGAAATAAATAGAGGAATACCTCAGACAAGTGTGACGAAAAAGTGTTTAAGACAGTCGTTTGAACATGTTTAATTTCTTGGCAGATATTACTTTCTTTCTTTATGCTACAGGAGGTGAAGTCTAAGAAGGCTGGATCTGCAAAAAACAATTTGAAACCGTGAAGCAGTGGATAAGTTGATTAGACATTTTCTTCACATACCTATATGAATGAAAACTTCAGACACTTGAGGATGGTTCTTATTAATCTTTCTCCGTACATATTCTCCTACCTCGTGTGCAACACTCACACTAGAAAAGGGATCTACCACAATATGTACATCAAGATACAACGATGAACCAGCTCTCCTACCCCTTAGCCGATGACAACCCTATGGATAACCAACCATCAATTAAAATATATCATCGTTGTATTGTATGTACAAGGATCCACAATCCATACCTTGACTCCTTCGACCTGTAATATGGTTTGTTTTATTGGCTCTAATTGCTGAGCTGGTATAGCAGCATCCACCAGTTCCAAGACACTAAACAAAGAAATGAAATCCTCAAAAACGGACATGGTGACCATTAACCCATGACAAGCTATGTACCTTTGATGTCCAGTTTCTAATCCAGCATTGAAAATCATTACAGAGACAACAAGTCCAGCTAGAGGATCTAAGAAATTAACTCCTAGAATAGAGCCTCCTGTACAGAGTAGTGAAATCATTGTAAAGGCTAGTGACTAGTGAGTAAGTAGGATGATGAAACAAATTGCTTACCAACTCCAACAAGTGCAACTACAGAAGAAATTGCATCTGATCGGTGATGCCATGCATTTGCCATCATAAGCCCACTCCCTTGTTTTTCTCCTGCACGTTTTGTGATCCAGTAAAGCCTGAAACATTCCAATCTCTTCCTGTTTCTTTCAGACATTCTAAAGTAAATCAAAAGCTGCAATAGTAGAGAGTATCAGCTATACCCTTCTTTGATAGAAATGGAAGCAATAATTACACTCAAAGCAAGAATGGGATGATTCATATCTAATCCTCCGTGATGATGTCCGCTATGGCTCAGTGCACCCTGCACACGAGAACATATAATATCACATTATTTGAGGAAAAGGAAGAAGATGAATGAAGAAAGAGAGAGTCATCCATTCCTCATACAGATAAAAGATCTAAAGCATGCCACGCAATACCACAGCCGGTTGCTAAAAGCATGCCAGAGATTGTAAGGGCTCCAAGGGTTTCAAATTTACCATGACCTGCTCACCAAATCTTAATATTATAAGGTTTCTGAAGCATAAGTATAGTATAGTATAGGGTAGGTGAGGTAACCATAGGGATGTTCTTTGTCCTTGGGAACATTTGCAGCTCTGTAAGATAATAGAGCAACGCCACTCAGAACCTGAGAGACCAAAACAAAAAGTGGATAATCTGTGATTATGAATCGAGCGATCCTGTTAAGAGTTGTAAATTACCACATCGGAAACGGAATGAGCAGCGTCGGCGAGAATGGCCGTGCTGCCGCAGAGATAACCGGTGAGAGCTTTTCCGAGAGATAAACCAATATCTGCGGAGAGACCAATCCGGAAAATCTTCTCCCCGGAATCACCGGAACTTTGATGATGAGGGTGGGCAAAGTGCCATCTTCGGGACAAACTGTAATAAGGGGGAGATTGCTGGATTTGAAGACGAGAAGATAACCTCAGGATCTGTAATCTCAAAACCATTTGCAAATTCAAAAGTCAAAATCGTTGACTTTAAACATCTAAACTCAATCAAAGTATATAATAAGGCTATGTACAAAATGAGGTGTTAATAAATTTATTTAATAGTTGACCCTCTCCAAATAAAAGTGTTTGAAAACAAATAAAAAATGATGTAGATTAATTAGTGTTGAATTGAATAAAAATAGTGAAATCATATTAATTTAAACATTCACTTATATTATTTAACCTCAATTATTTCATAATAGACTATTTTTTATATTTACAAATTTTATATCAAAATTCATAATTTTTTCTCCACTATAAATAGAAACTTGTTTCATTTGATTTGAACATAGAAAAAAATTCATCAATAGATCCCAACATAAGTCTGCAATACGGACTTAAATCTGCAATACAAGAAATAAATCTGCAATACAATAAATAAATCTGCAATACATAAATAAATGTAAGAAATATAAAATAAAATGGTTTTTTTACCCAAGTATTTTAGACTTTTTACCATTGGAGTAAATTTTAGAGTAAATTTTGCTTCAAAATGAAACAAAAATATATTTGTTTTATCTTTATTGTAACTTTATTTGTTTAATAATATGTGTTTTATTTTTATTTTTAAAAATATAAAAAGTAAAAAGTTAATTTCTTAACTATAATTTATTTAATTTAAATCCACTCGTTACTTGTAAAATTTAATTACAAAAATATAGAACATAAAAAATAATATATAAAATAAAGTGGTGGGTTAAATTGTTGAATTTATTCAACAAACCATTGTAATGAGGATGTGTTGAATGAGTGTTGAATAATGAGGTGGAAGAAAGTGAAAATGAGGTGGAATGAAAAAGATGGTGTTGAAAGTTGAAACCATTGTACATGGTCTAATAAGTGGATAATATGAAATATTCTAAACCAGATAGATAGAGAAAAAGAGAGGATGGTGACGAGGGCAGCACTTGTGCCGTCGCTTTTCCAGCGCCCAGACATGCCTCGATTTTCCAAGTTATGGAGTCACCGGCAGCTTGGAGAGTTAGAAAGAGGATTTCAGAACAAGTCTCTTTCAATCCTTCGGGCAATTTTGATATCTTAGTCTTAGGTTCTGACGATGACGGTATAGATCTGCTTCTTCTTGTTGTTTTTTTTTGGCAAAGTTGAGACACATTTTTCTTGTGATTCCAGATAAAGTTGAACCTTTAATACCCTCAACGAGCGGCCGCTACGAAGTTGTGATTGACAACGACTCAATTGTGCGGCTAGACTTATCCCCGTTTCAGGCAGTCATCAGCATAACCTCACTTCACTCGGCTAAATATGATCCTCATGATCATGTCATATGTGCTACTGAGTTGTTTTGATATGTGTAGCTGGACCAAAAAAGTATTTGGAGCGAACAATCGGATTCACCATCAATTACACAAAAAAATCTAGAAGATCCGCGTGAGCTGTCAGAGTATCCAGACATAAGATTATGGTTCGTGAGACTGGATGCAATGTACCCATAGCTCCCTCTGCTGCTAGACTGGCGAGCAGGAGAGTTTGCTCGTTACGCGGCCATGTTAGTACTGCACCAGATGAGCCTCAGGATGGGTATCGTTTTTAATCCGGAGGCTTTAGAGCTTTTCGTTATGAACAAAGTGTTTGTTGTTTACCCATGGCTGAAACGACATGGCGTCCCAATGCCCACCCTCAAAACTACCCACATGGCCAGGATGCTCGGCTTTGCTATAGGTGATGAGCTCTTCCATTTGATTGATCAACATTCTCTCTAATAATTCTATGTATTGGATATTTGGATACTCCATGAATTCAAATCAATTCATATAAGTGTTACTAATCAAGTTAAAAAAACAAAAAAAATAATAAATTAAATCTCACTAAGTACATAAATATGACCTTTTTGCACCCACTAAATACATGGATATGATTTGGAAATTCTTTTACAAATATTTTGTATCTAACGGAGATGTAGATGTAATATAAAAACTAAATATGAAATTTTTCTTCATGTATAATCGTTACTTTGTGATTTTATATTTATAATGTTTAATCATACATTACCTCTTTAATTTACAAAGATTTTTTCAATTAATTATATTGAACAATTGTTAAAAAATCATAGAGGAAAAAGATCTGACACCACAACGGGAACAGCATTCGCTTATACAAATACAATTGATCAGAGTATTTTTCCCACTGGAAGACCACTCTGCTGAACTTTTCATAAGAACACTTCAGTTTTGGTGAAAATTTTCTTGTCAAGATTTCACTTTTCAGAGCTCCAATTATAAGTTTGGGAAATTAGACTGGTTCTGAAGGATATTATCTCTCTGCTACAGTCGTATGATTATCCAATTTGATAGTAGTGTAAACTCTAGCCTCATGAGTCAACCATATAATCTGATAGTGTAAACTCTAGCCTCATGAGACAACCTATATAGTTGTCTTTCTTTACATCCAATTAAGCTCGGCATGAGATAGAATATGCCGTGGGCTAGTTCAGGTAGGATTAACAAAAACTGTGTCTCTGTTCCAAATATTCTCTTACTCATTTATAAACACTTACTTAAGAGGAAGTATTTACAAAACAAAGAGATTATTGCAACCTGAGGTAATGTTACAACTAACACGTGAGCACCTTATGATGTAAGAACAGAGCCTTCAGTGATTTTCCATCCTGACTTGGACCAGTACACTTCGTATCTTGTCGTGTAGGCTCTGACGTCTGTAGCATTGTTTTCTGGATGAACCAAATCAGATAGACAAGCAGACTCCTCCAAAGTTGCTTCCACCAGAGCACGTGTTCCATCTGCCGAGACTGTCACGCTATCAACCGACAGTTTCAACAGTGTGTAATCATAAACCAACCCTAGTTGCTTGGTTTCAGCTGCTCTGTCAGTCCAGATCTTCAGCATTCGCCCATCCAAAACCTACAATATTACAAGAATCATAAAAGCCACCAGACAGTAATTACAATTTCTGACTGAGATGTGGCTTTACTTATACCCATACCTCTGGCAACATTTCTATGCGGTGATCTTGCCCAAAAGCTTGAGACTTGATCTTCTGCCACTTGGAGACTAGACTCTCTGCAGTCCTAGCATCCATTCTGGGAAGTGTTTCTGATTCCTCAACATTCACCGACCCTAAATTAATAATCCATGGAAACAAAAGATTGAACAAAGTACAGTAGGTCAATTTTCATCCTACTTTTTCCTAATCAGAAATGTATAGAAATTGCATCAGCTAATCATACCTATGGTAGTAATGTCAGATGCTATGGAAGAAGCCATATCCTTGTGCTGAAAAGATGAGCTGCGCTTAAGAGGCAAATACTTAAGGCCGGCCAATGTAATCATCCCAATAACTACACCAGCAGATAAGATCTTCACACCTGCTTCCTTTACCTTATCAGCAGTTGATTTTTCAACAGTAATTGCATCACTGCTACTCTTTGAGACCCCAGCTTGAGTTACATAATCGTTTGTATTAAAGTTCTCAGATGGTCTTTCAGCTTCTGCAATAAAGACATTGGTCTCGCCATCATGTCCTACCCTGGTACCAACTGGATCTACAGTTGCCACCGTCTCTTGCACATCCTTGGGTTTAGTAGAGAATTCATCTGGATAGCGAGAAGGAAAAACTTTCTGCAGTGCCTGCATAGCGCTAGCCTTCACATGCTCGGCTCCCATCCTTGCCATAGCTGCGGCAGCAGCTAAAGGAGAACCCTGAACTACCTCCACTCTTTCCAAGTAACTCAAAACTTTGGGATCATCATAATAATCCCCAAGTTTAAAATTTTTATCTTTGGTGTCTCTAAATCTAGGAAAGACAACCCCTGCCAACCAAGTTTCCAATAGTTTGCAGAGTCCAGGAAGATCATGATTGTCATCACGATTTGAATTCTCCAAGACAAACTCTACAATAGCTGGATTCCTATACTGTGAATCTTCACTGTCTAAGCCCAACCACATACGGCATTCATCAACTTTGCCAATAAGCAGTGCACAGAGGCCCCTCTCCAGACCAAAGTCTATTTCCCAATTACTCCTTGTATCATACAACAAGGTAGGAATCTCCATAGCCATCACCTTAGCCTGTTGAAGTTGCTGGAATTGCTTATCGGCATCCTGTAAAAGGTGGGGCTTCTTACCTATAAAAGCTTGAGCCACAAGCGCAAGTGCAACTTCGTAAACTTCAAATGACTCTGCTGGAATATTACTCGGGGTAGCTACAAAAAGATCAACCTACGACACAAGGACATAAGTTAGAATGAGAAACCAAATTTAATCATGATAACTGAAATCTACACCTGCTCAGCTGCTGTCATTCGTAGAAACGCCTCATTCATAAACTTTTCACGTGTTAAACCCCCAATAACAGCTGATGCTCCACCTCCTCCAACAGACCATAAAATATTGCGTACACCGCTTAAACCATCTTGCCTTTTCCCTGCATACTCATCACCAAGCGGTAAGCCAAGAAGCTCCAAGACATAACGCGGAGTGATCTCTTCCAAAGTCTCATCAATTTGTGCACGTAAATCTGGTGCAAGGCTACTTGCTCCCTCCTCCTAGATAAGATTCAAGAAAAAGGTATCAGATCAAGAGAGTTCTTATTCAGTAAAGTGTTCCAAAATAAAGTCAAATAACCTGCAAAAGCTTCAGAGCTTCCTCAACGAATTCATAACCGGTAATAAAATCAGGTGGATCCAATGCCATAGCATCCCTCGAGATATCCACAAATGCAAGTGCCATAACTAAAACAACATCTTGCTTGAACGACTTGGGGAGCCTCTCCTTGAGCAAGGCTTCTCCAACCCGAAGAACGATCTCAGTCTCCCCAGCTTCTTGCAATACACAGAGAGCACCAGGGACCTTCATGTTTATTTTTTCCAGTAGATATTCATGAAAAAGTACTTTTCTTTCGCAAATCACTGACGAAAGAATTCCTTATTTAAAATTACCTTTTCCCAAGGAACATCAGTGATGACTGTACCTTCTTCGTCATCAAGAAGACCTTCGTTGTACTCTCTTCTGGACCGAGGATTCGAAAGAGTTTCACAAGCAGCTTGAAGAATTTGTCTTCTGCTGATTAAAGCGTCGTCACTGAACCCGAATTGGGGAGGTTTCGAAGCCCTAGCTTCGAATGCTCTTCTAATTCCATCAGTTAAAAAATGAGTCTGAGCTCCTAATACCTAATTTGCACAAGAAAACACATTACATAGTGTAAAACAAGTAAAAAGAATGTGGGGGAAGGAGTCAGCAAAACCTGGTAGAAATCGATGGGAATGGGAACGTGGCGTTCAGGGCGATCAATAGATGGTGGCGGAGAGATGAGAGTGGCGGTGGAAACGGAGGAGGAGGAGGAATCGGAGGTGAAATTGAAGTCGGGGAGAAGACGGTCGGCCCATCTGCTGGCGGAACAGATGGTGGTCATGGTATGACTACGCGGGAGTTTCGTCGCTGGTGGAATTCGACATATGTGGAAAGGGAAGAGGCCAATGCCGACGTGACCTAGAGCTTCCATTGAAGGTTTCTCCTACAAAGATATGTTTTATGTTTTCATTTTCGTTTAGGAGTCATATAGTGGAAGAGAATGTAGGGCTTATTGTATTTTGATTTTGAGTGGTAAAATCTCTACAACAAAAGAATTGGCAATTTTTTTTCCACCAATTCTCATATGACAACTTTTAATTCAAGCACATTACAACCATTTCATGAGAGACATTTTCTTACAAAAAGTTGCTAACATCAAAAAAATCCAAATTTTGTAAATTGAGCACTTTTGTTTTTTATTTTGAAAAATAGTTGTTTTTTTAACTTATGATTTCGTTTAATTAAAATAATCTAAAACATTATTAAGATGTGTGGCCTTCATCACAAGTTTCATCTATTCAAAAATTATATCATAAAATTTAAAACTGAGGAGAAATGAGAGAGTGTACGAAGGTAAGGCGTTTGCTCCCTGATTCCCCCGACACGACACAAAGGTGATTGAGCCATAACCAAAGGACGATAGATTGTTTCTGATTTCCCCTAGGAAAGGTTCAAGGCTCGGCCAATCCTCAAGTGCTGAAATTATCGAGATCACCAGTTTTGCATCAGATTTGAAAACAATCTTCTGAATGTTCATAGCTCGAATACAATTGAGCGCCCATCGAATAACTATCACTTATGTCACCATAACTCATAGCTGGCATGGTAGAGCCATATCTCCACTACTCCAAAATTTGTCTCCCTTCATTACAAGCCAACCCACTCAGTGAAACACGTAAAGGTTTCCTCGTCAATGCTAGGGCTTGTGATAGGTCTAAAGCTCGAAACAGTCGATGCTAATTGTTACGTCAAGATTGCTTGCAACTTTATTCGTGTTGGTTTTGTTGTCGTCCATTTCGATGCATCCTCCTTTGCCATTGCTAGCGCCTTCCTCGGTGGTATGTATGTTTCTGTGAAACATAATTTATTTCTCGCTTTCCAAATTCGTCATAGTATTCACGGGACAAGACTATATATGCGATTCAAATCCTCCCCATATCTTTTTTTATGAGGATATGATACATGTTTGCGTAAAGGGATGTGTTTAAAATCATAGGTAGCACCAACATAACACCCGCCAAAGCCCATATGAGTCGCAGAAAAGGACACAAAAAGAGGATATGATTGGTTGATTCTTCCTCTGCTCTGTATCTTGGGCATCGATTTTCCATGCTTAAATGCTTGTGTTTTAAGACAGTCACAATGTCCAGACTGTTGGTAAGGCATCTCCACATCAAGTTCTTCATTTTGGAGCTTGTCTGGAGTTTCTATATACCATATATAATGGGTTGATCGTAGGTCCAATAATCAAGTAATTTTCTGCCGAAGTTGAGACCAGATGGGAAGATACCCAATATCCTGACCTAACTGAATATTTTTCACTCTTATTGAAGGACCACACAAAGTGATATGATCTTGGATAACAATAGAACTAAAGAGATGGAGAAGCTCAGACCAGAGGAAAATGAAGATAAAGAAGGCACAATGGAGCAGCTTGAACCTGAGGAAGCAAGGAATAAAGATTTAGGTGTTCCAATCGATCCAATGACTAGACCAAGACAAGCTAAATTCCAGAAAACTCTACAACAAATTCTTTACACTATTTAGGGCAATCTAGTGTATGTTAATCCAACCACATTGGCTGTGATACAAGCTACCTAGATAATCATCAAGAGAGGTGTTGTGACTTGCACTTTTTTCCTTTGTTTGGTTTTGTCTCATTGAGTTTTCCAACCAAAGGGTTTTAATGAGGCTTGTTCACGACACTTATACAAAAGCCTCTTGATGATATTTAGGCTCATTTCTATCCACTTTTATCATATTTTCGACATTAGACTTTAACCTTGCTTTATATTTTTAGAAACAACCTTGGTATTAATTGTTTTGTGATTTCCAAGAAGTTGTGTATGTACAGCCTTCTTCTTTACTTATTTGGTCAAAATTTATCAATGAAAACATCAAACACCTTTCTAGAAACCCAAAAGAATTCTCTTGAATCTTGTTTGAACATTTTGTTCTTGTTTATGTTCTATATTTGTTTCTACATAATAAGTCAAATTCAGATAGTCTAAGAGTCATTTTGCAGCTCTTAGAAGTATCATTCATTCCAGTTTTGTTTCATCATCACTACAACCATTGAAGAAGCATTCAGGGACTTGATTCTCACACCTAGGATCATATCAAGTGGTATCAGAGCTAATCTCCATCAACAGGTTTTGTTTTTCTGTTTCTGCAGTTTTTGAGTAATCATATTTTGTTTTATTTTTTGAACTTCTGTTTGCTTAGATCATCACGAAACTGAACTATATGATGCTTAAGGCTTTGATTAAGTGAACAACAAGTAGATTTCATAGATCATCACAAAACTGAACTATATGATGCTTAATGCTTTGATTAAGTGACCAACAAGTAGATTTCGAACCATATATCATTGGGTTTTGATTTGTAGTTGAAGCAAAATGAAATTTGTTCGTTATTACTTGTGAAAGGGACATGAAGATATGAACCATAAGAAGATAAGACGATGTCGTTCTAAGGAAATGCGGTTGGACTAAAATGGGTTGACAAGAAAAGGAAAGCTGGGGTGCAGACAAGAAAAATGAAGTTCACGAGTATGAAGAAAAAGGAACTTATGAAGTTTTTGAAATGTGTTGTTTAGGGTTAGAATGTTATTTAAAGGCTCACAAGTGTAGAGAAACATTAACACTTTTGAGCCGCAATCTTTTAGGGTAAAAGGTGAGAGTTGTGAGTTTGTTCAAGAGATTTTAGATCTTGTGAGAAAGAACAGTTTGGGTTGGGGTTAGTTTTAAGCTAATAAGGTTATTGTGTGTAATAACTTATTAAACAAGTTAAATAAATAAAGACTTGTGTGGTTAATAATCGTTCAAACCCAATCTAGTTATACTTGTGTGTTCTACCAATCTTTCAATTGGTATCAGAGCGGGCACTTGACGAAAGACACGAAATCTTTCACAAACAGGTGTAGATCCCGTGACGAAGAATGGAGAAACGCAACTACCTATGACCCATTCGGTACTACTGGATCTCGACAATTTTGGATGGTGGAAAGTCCAGATTCGTGAGTTACTCAAAGGGATAGATGAGGAGGCTTGGAATGTTGTTACCTCAGGATGGACTGTACCGGTAAAAAAGGACGAAAAAGGAGAATGGATTGAAAGAGAATCAAGTGAGTGGACAGAGGCTGAGAAACTCAGATCCAAATATAACTCAAAAGCTCTCTCAACCATCTGGTGTTCACTAACAAAAGATCAGTTCAAACGTGTACAAGATTGCAAGACTGCAAAATCAGCATGGGACATTCTTCATGCTACATATGAAGGAACTGATGATGTTAGAAGAACAAGAATGGACTTATTGGCCTCAGAATTTAAAAGAATAAAGATGGGAGAGGATGAAAGCATCGAAGATTTCAGTGGGAAACTATCATCTATTGCCAATGCATCTGATGCTTTAGGCAAAACCTACAAGGACAAAAAACTTGTGAAGAAGTTTCTGAGGTGTCTCCCAAGTCAGTACCAGTCTCACAAATCAGCACTTCAAATTGCCAAAAACTCGGATGAAATGGCATTTGAGCAGGTTGTGGGAATGATACAAGCTCGAGAACTTGAAATCAAACAAGAAGAACCTAAAAAGAAAGGTGGTGTGGCGTTCACAGTAACAGAGCCACAAACTTCAGACGCTCTCTAGGATATGGTGGGACTCATTGTTAAAAAGTACTTCAAGAAGTTTGATGGAGGACAACGTCGTGATTCCTCTCATCAAGCTAAACCTGAGATGAGAACAGACATGGATAGGAATTATCGAAGGAGTGATATACAATGTCATGAGTGCAAGGGTTTTGGTCACTAAAAGGCATATTGTCCGAATCTTAAAAAGAAAGAAACCATCAAGTTGTCAAGAGTGCAAAGGGTTTGGGCACGTAAAATCTAAATGTATCAACACACAAAAGCATAAAGAGAAGTCATTTGTCAATCAAGATGATGGTAGTGATGACACATATTCAGAAGAGAGCAGTGGAGATGAGATGCTGAACCTTGTGGCCTATGTTGGAATCATTGAAGAAAACTCAGACACTAAGTCCGAATGTGAAGAGATACCCACTGAAGAAGGTGAATTGTGTGTTGCATTGGCAGCATGCCAGATGCAGAATAAAGAATTGAGAGATGAAAATCAAACTCTTACGGAACTTGTGGATATTCTGAGGACAAAGCTGCTTGATGAAAAGGAACAAAACAAGTTGTTACAAAACCAACTAAGTAATCAATTAAAGCAAATCAAGATGCTCTCAAAAGGAACTCAAGTTCTTGATCAACTGCTCATGATGGGAAGACATGGTAATCATGGTTTGGGGTATGAAGGCAGCACAAGTCAGACTACCATATTTGTGAAGGCCAGTGGTAATGTACCAGACAATCAAAGCAAAACACCAGTTGTGTCACATCACAAGAAAGGAACATCTAATGCCATAGGTGCAAGGAGAAGATACAATCGTGGTTCGTTCAAATGTAGCTACTTCAAGGAATGGGGACACCGTAAACTTGAATGTGAGTGGTGGCATGAGATGATTTTTCAAGTATTACATGAACGAGCCTATCATGTTGATTAGCGGTATAGGAACCACGTTTGGGTAAGAAAAGAGTTTATGTATTACTACTCAACACTAAATTCTGAAGTAAGTGTTACAGGGGCACAAGATAGTGCCTGGTATTTTGACAGTGGTTGTTCAAGACACATGACAGGAAGAACAGAATCCTTAAAAGATGTGGAATCTGCTAATGTTGGGAAGGTCACATTTGGCGGGGGAGCTAAAGGAAAAATCCGAGGAAAAGGTGACACTACAGGTGACAACAACCCAAAATTACAAGACGTATTCCTAGTTGAAGGTTTGACTGCAAATCTTATTAGTATTAGCCAGCTGTGTGATGAAGGCCTGGCTGTGACCTTCACAAAGAAACAGTGTCATGTTGTGGACAACACAAGAGATGTAAAACTTCAAGGAATCATAACTGGAAGTAACTGTTACATATGGAAGCCAAATGAAAAATGTCTCATGCCAGTTGCTCCTAGTCAACTTGATATGTGGCACCGAAAGTTAGATCATGTGAATGTCAAACATTACTCAAACTGGCGAATCATGAACTTGTTAGAGGACTACCAAAGTTGAAGAATGATGATAGCTTTGTGTGCGGACCGTGATCAAAAGGAAAATAGATCAAGGTTCATCATCCCAAGGTTGCCGATATAACTACCAAAGGTCCACTTGATTTAGTTCATATGGATCTCATGGGACCCATTCAGGTTGAAAGTATAGCTGGAAAACGGTATATCTTTGTACTGGTAGATGATTACACCATATACACATGGGTGAGATTTCTAAGAGAAAAATCTGAAACGATTGAAAGTTTTCGGATCTTAGTACTTCAACTTAAGAATGAAAAAGGTGTTATCAAAAGCATCATGAGTGATAGGGGATGAGAATTTCTAAATGAAACATTTGAGAAGTTTTTTGCTGATCAAGGAATAATGTATCAGATGTATGCGCCTAGAATACCTCAGCATAATGGGGTAGTAGAGAGAAAGAATAGAACTTTACAAGAAATGGCACGAGCCATGTTGCATGCAAATCAAGTAGCAAAACATTTTTGGGCTGAAGCTGTGAGCACATCATGCTACATCATTAACATGGTGTGTGTTAGGAAAGGTACATCCACCACACCGTATGAGTTGTGGAAAGGGAAACCTCCCAGTGTGAATTACTTTCATGTCTTTGGATGTGTGTGATACATACTCAATGACAAAGACCAACTGGGAAAATTTGATGCCAAAAGTGATGAAGGAATCTTTTGGGGGTACTCTGTTGTCAGCACATCTTACATAGTAATTAACAAAAGAACCAGAATTGTGATGGAAACTGTGAATGTTGTGTTTGATGATCTGCAACACATCTCTGAGGGGATCACAAGACTGGATCTATCAGTAGAAAAACAAACACATTCATCAGATGGTATTGAAGATGAAGAAAACAGAAAGGAATATGAGGTACCACAGGAAATGAATAATCTTAGTGTACATTGTAATCACTATGAAAAGGATGTAATTGGGAATGTGACTGATGGGAGAGTCACCAGAAATAAGTAGATAAACTTTCGAGAAATGGTGGGATACTCTTGTTTCGTGTCATCAATAGAACCAAAGACACATGTGGAGGCTTTGCAAGATGAATAATGGATAGTGTCAATGCAAGAAGAGCTGGAGCAATTTATAAGAAGTGATGTATGGACCATGGTACCAAGACCAGAGAATGTAAATGTGGTAGGTACCAAATGGATATTCAAGAACAAGATTGATGAAACTGGACATGTAGTACGCAACAAGGCGAGACTGGTAGCTCAAGGATACTCACAAATTTAAGGAATTGACTTTGATGAAACCTTCGCACCAGTAGCACGTCTTGAATCCATTCGATTCCTAATTGGCATGGCATGCGTGATGGGATTCAAACTGCACCAGATAGATGTTAAAAGTGCTTTCTTAAATGGGATCTTACAGGGAGAGGTGTTTGTGGAACAACCCAAGGGTTTTGAGGATGATAAAAACCCAGATTATGTGTACAAATTGAAGAAAGCTCTGTATGGGCTCAAACAGGCTCCTAGGGCCTGGTATGAGAGGCTGACAATCTTTTTGCTAGAACAAGTATATACCAGAGGAAGTGTGGATAAAACTCTGTTTCATTACTCAAAGGATGGTGATATCTTGGTAGTTCAAATCTATGTGGATGACATAGTTTTTGGGTCTACTAACTCGTCACTTGTGCTTAATTTTGTTCAGTGTATGAAACAAGAATTCGAAATGAGTATGTGTGGTGAACGAACATATTTTCTTGGCCTGCAGGTTCAACAGAAGGATGCCGGCGTGTTTATTTCACATAGCACATATGCCAAAGACTTGGTGTCACGGTTTAAAATAGACACATGCAAAGTTGCCAGAACACCAATGAGCACTACATGTAAACTGTCAAAGGATGAAGATGGTGAAGATGTAGATCAAAAGTTATATCATGGTATTTTGGGAGCCTGTTGTATCTCACAGTAAGAAGACCTGATATCAGTCTTAGTGTGGGTGTATGTGCCAGATATCAAGCTCAACCAAAGATGTCTCATCTCAAGGCACTAAAGAGGATTGTCAAATATGTCAAAGGAACCTCAAATCTCGGATTGTACTACACTAAGGACAGCACCCCCAATCTTGAAGTGTATTGTGATGCTGACTGGACAGGAAGCCTAGATGATAGAAGAAGTACCAGTGTTGGAGGATTTTTTCTGGGAAACAACCTAATTGCATGGTTGAGTCGCAAACAGAACCGTGTGTCTTTGTCAACCGCTGAGGCTGAGTATATTGCCTTGGGAAGCTGTTGTACTCAGCTGATGTGGATGAAACAAATGAGCAATAACTATAGATATGCTACATGCTCAATGCTAATTCGATGTGACAATCAAAGTGCAATTAATATTTCTAAAAACCATGTGCAGCATTCATGAACGAAGCACATTGATATAAGGCACCATTTTATACGAGAACTGGTAGAAGACAAAGTTTTGATGATAGAACACGTGAGCACAGAACTTC
>OVBE01007440.1:0-18474 GCA_900406425.1 Iberis pinnata
TTAAGGTTGTGCTGAGTTTTTGATACCAAGCTCTTGGAGATTGTTTCAGGCCATAAACATCCTTCTTTAGCTTTAGAACTTTACCCGGTGAGCACAAGGTTAAACAACCTGGAGGTGGAGTCATATATACTTCTTCTTCTAGTTCTCCTTAAAGAAATGCATTCTTAATATCCATCTGTCATAAGTCCCACTCGAGATTCGTAGCTAGTGAGAATACAACCCGTACAGTATGAAGCTTAGCTACCGGTGCAAGCGTATCAAGGTAGTCCTTCCCATATGTCTGAGTAATGCCTCTTGCCATAAGTCTTGCTTTATACCTTTCTAAGTCTATGTTACTCTTGTACTTGATCGTGAAAACATACCTTGAGCTAATCGTCATCTTTCCTTTAGGCAAGTTGACTTCATCCCAAGTTCCATTAACCATCATTTCTTTGTTTTCCTCTCTAACAACTTCTCTCCATTCTTTGATTTCCATTGCTTTTTCATAAGTCTTTGGAACAAAGTTTGCATCGAGTTTTCCTACGAAGACTTGATGTTCTTTAGGGAATGATGCAAGAGAACATACTGCTTGAATTGGATGAGCAACTGAGTTGTTGTTGTAGTAGACTTTGCTGTCTGTCCATTGAGACGGAAACTTAGGTCTAGTACTTCTTTTGAGTTGAACCGGTTATGGTTCGATTTTGTTCTTGGTTTCAGATTCATCTCCATCTTGAGTATGAACAACCGGATGCTCTTCGTCTTCATCGTGAGACGAGAAAGAATTTGTTTCACCAGTACGTGTCTCCCCCTCATGAATTTCAGCTTTTGGTATAGTCTGGACAGGAGCTTCTTCAGCGTCACCATCTTCATGTAGATCAATACCAAGGTTTTTCATCAAGTTCTTGAGGTTTGTAGCTCTATCTGAGACCGATTCGGATAGATCTTTTAGACGTTCCAAATCTTTGTCTTCATAGAACCCTGTACCTTCAATGAACTTAACATCTCTAGAGATCATGACTCGTTGGGTTTCTGGAACATAAAACTTATACCCTTTCTGAGTGCTTGAGTAGCCGGTGAACATGGCTTTGACACTCTTTGGTTCGAGCTTGTTCCTTAGATTATCTGGAATCATGACATAACACACACAACCAAACACACGTAAGTGATTAAAATATGGTTTGCTTTTATTGAGAACCTAATAAGAGGATAGATCATCAAAGATTTGTGTTGGTATCCTGTTGATGAGATTACACGCCGTGATCACAACATCCGACCAAAAACGTTTTTGAACATTGTTGTGAAACATCATGGCCCTAGTAATCTCCATCAGATGTCTATTCTTCCTTTCGGCTACACCGTTCTGTTGGATGTATATGGACAGCTGGTTTGATGTATGATTCCATGATTTGCGAGATGGTCTTTGAACGCACTACTCGTGTATTCTCCCATGTTATCTGACCTGAAAACCTTAATTCTCGCATTATATTGATTAGTCACATAACTTTGAAAATTCTTGAATGCTTCTAAGACCCTATCTTTTGATGCAAGCAAAGTTACCCAAATGTATTTTGATTTTTCATCTATAAATGTAACGAAATATATATGGTTCTCTCTAGATGCACATGGAGAAGACCAAACATCAGAATGAACAAGATCAAAACAATTTTCATAAACCACATTTTATTTGGGAAAAACTGAATGACTATGTTTTCCAAGAATACAGGCTTCGCAATCAAAAGAATTATCAAACTTAACATTTGGAAACATCAAACTTAAGGCTTTAGAATTCGGATGGCCAAGTCTAACATGCCATAAACATTGTTTAAATAAGAAATAACAGATTCAAAAGCAATAGAAAAATTTTCAGATAAGTCGGGGCTTGAGTTCTACTCTTTGAGGACATAAAGGTCTCATTTGATTGCTCCCTTACCAATCACGACTCTGGAACTAATATCCTGAAACCAAACTTCATTTGAGCTAAAAATAACCAAGAAATTTAAATCTATAGCAATTCGTTTAACAGATACTAGGTTGGAGGTAAAATTTGGCATGAATAAAGCTTGAGATTCTCTATCAAACAGATTCAGATTACCTATTCCTTTAACCGGAACTTTACTACCGTTTGCTATGATTACATTCCCTAAGGCTGTTTTTATATTGCTAATCATATTTGCATTACTAATCATATGATGACTTGCTCCAGAATCTATGATAATTGGTTTAACAATATTTTGAGCAATTTCAGCATTTAAAGAGATACCAGAAGTCTTACCAGATCCTTTCGGGGCTTTGATGAGAGCATCGAGGTCATAATTCTTCACGTACTCATCCTGGAAGGGAACTATGGAGGTGCTGGCTTCCTCGACCTTATAGCTTGAACTGGTTCCCTTTGCCGCTTCTTCTTCTTGAGAGTAGTTGGCTTCAGAATCCTTGAACTTACTTGGTTTGAGATGTGGATGAAGAACCCAACACTTCTCCTTGATGTGACCCTTATTCTTGCAGTGATCACACATAAGATTCTTCCTCTCTTCAGATGGCTTGTAACTCACCTTGTTTGCTAGTGCTAAAACTTTACCTTTTTCTTTCTTGCTAGAGAATAGGCTTAAGGATCCATGCTCTTTTTGGAGCTTTGCACAAACGTCATCAAGTTGTAGCTTGTCTGATATGAGGATATGTTGAATCACGTCCTTGTACGATGGGTTTAAGGTGAGAAGAAGACTAAAGACTCGATCTTGCTCTCTCCTCTCTAAAATCTCAGATTGATCTGTGGTTACGGGTTTGAGCATCTCATACTCAGTCCAAAGTGATTTGAATATCCCAAAGTGTTCAGGAAATCCATTTCTTCATGTGCCAACTCGTTGATGGCTTTCTGAACTTCATACACCCGGCTCAGTTTTGAGAGATTACTGAACACCTTTTGTAGAGAATCCCATAGATCCTTTGCAGTGCTGAAATAGGAATATCCTTCAAACAGCCGTGGATCTAGGGTTTGTTGAATGATGCTGAGGGCTTTGTTGTTCTCTTGGAACCACTTTTCCTCTTCAGCAGTGAGTTCTTTATCACCTTTGGCTTCGATTTCTTTAGTAGAATACTTCTGTGTAACCACATGATTCCATAAACCTCAACCACGTAAATAAGTTCTGAGAGTTCGAGTCCATAGAAGATAGTTGACCTCCTTGAGAGTTACGAGTTTCTTCCTTGAAACTTCCTTGTCCATCATTGATAAACTTCAGATCATGCAATTTACACGATAAGATCGATTTAAGAGAAAAAGATTAGGATTCCAAACGACCCAAAATTCACTATGATTCTGGTCACCAAATCAGATCTTCACCACTCAAATCCTATATAAACAAGTCAGGAGCACCTCTGAATTTTTTTAGCTCAAACGGAGATAAACTCAACGTTGGATTTCCCAAACACTCAAGACAACTCCTGCAGAAATCTGAACTCGCCACTGTAGCGAACAGTCACGCTAAAACTTGATTATCTCACAAACCAACCGTTAAAATTTAATCTTCACCGTTGAATATCAAGATCAGTGAGTCACGAAGCTTACCTTAAATTTTCAGCAAGATCGGATAACGTTTGGATATCCAAACGTTCTTCAGAACAAAACGTGACAAAACTGTTAGGTTTTCGGAACTAAGAAAGGAGAAAAAAAGATTGTAAAAGAGATTAGGGTTTATGCGGAAACGAGATTAGGAGATCGCTCTGATATCATGAAAGATTGTGAGAAGTATAAGAGATATTATAAGCATAGAGAGAATGAAAAAGATGATTGTATTGGGTTGAGAAACACAAAGGAGGCTACAAGAGTTTATATAGATTATTCACAAAGTGAATTAGGTTAAACTTGGGCCTTGGACTTTGGACTTATTTTCAACAAAAACTAGTTTAAACATAGTATAATCAAAACAAGAAGAGAACGTAAAGATTAATACTTTACTTTTGTTACCTGCACAAAAGTCTCATTACAGTAGATATCTCTTACACATCTCCCATATTGATCTTCTCCATAAACTAACACCTTCAAGCTTTTCCATTGAACAATTTAGTAAGCTCTTCTTGTGCCTCTTTTCCAAATGACATTTGACTCTCCACTGTGATTGTATCTCCATCTGCTACAACTTTTGGATCCACCTTTATCAAAAGATTAATCAAAAACATTATCAATTCTCAAAACTTGGTAATGAAATGAAGTGAATTTTCACCGGAAGTGTTTGAAATTCAAAAAGTATTCGTTTAGGCAAAGAAACAGGAGTTTCGATAGTGAGTTCAACCAAAGTATGAGGTAATGGTAATCCATAGAATGATAAAAATCCCTGTCACATAAAAAAGCAACCATATGAAATCGACTGGTCCTGAAACTCCACTAGGAAAACTTAGTTCTTTGAAACATAAAGGAACAGTTTTTGAACTTAAAGTGGAGGAAGACTCCACTGAAACTAAAGGCAGCTTCTTTAATGCTACATATCAAAGTTTTTAAAAGAATATGTAAAGTAATGATCTTTATAATCATCATCATCTTATCTATAATGTAACAACGATCGAATACGAAGATGGAAGAGAACTAACGAGTAAAGAGCAAGAGCTCGTTTAATGAAAAAGATGGCGTTATTGTACATTACCAAACACAACATGAAAAAACGGAATGCAAAAAGTTAAAGAGAGAAACTCACGATAAAGCACCATAAATGTCATTGATTCCGCGCGCAGTTCAAATGGCAACACCATCACCAAATCCGAACATGACCACCGAGACGCATTACCCTCGGCAAGCCCTAGTACTGCGTATCCGAGACAAAAAAGACAAACAAGGAAGAAAGAAAACGAAATGGACCGGCGTTGTTGGAGCCGCCGGCGCTGGTCAAAAGCTAAGAACCTTAGAGCATCTCCATCCATATAACCTTTCATTGGTATCTTAAGATTTTTTTAATAATATTTTAACACATTTAGATACTCTAACCACATTTTATTAAATGTGTCCTCCATTGGTAAAATCCCTATTGGGTTCTTAAAAAAAAAAAAATGATAAAACATTACATTATACATTACAAAGTTGATCCAGTTTTTGCAACTTAATCTTCACTAATTACTGTGAGGACAAATTATGATTATACAAAACATGAATTACTAAATGCAACTGTAATCTTTTAATTACACTTCTCAACAACCAAAGAAAAGCCAAAACCCATCACTTTTGAGTTACATAGACTATTGTAATTTGGCTATCTATTTAAGCAGAGGTAAGAAAATGGTTTAACAGATTGCTTAGTAAGATTTATTACTATTTTACCTTTGCTATAGGCACAAGTATGACAATATTTACCATCTTGATGCACTTGCTATTTGTAGATCATCACAAGATAAAATCACAAGCAACCAAGGAAATAAAACAAACAAAAAAAAGAATACCAAGATGTGTCCATCTATATACCAAAGATACATCACAACACAAAATCTGAAGCAATCAAGGAAATGAAACCAAAGCAATATATCAACTCAACTAATGTTTATCCCTCTTCAAAGTAACAACACAGAACAAAGCTATTTTCTGGGAGAGGAGTTTATTCTCGTTGATTTTACGACCACCACCTTCAGTTGCGTTGCGAGCACCATCCTTGCAAACAAAATCAAAACATGAATGAGTAACTAGACTTGTTCTTCCACTAATTTATTCATATGTTATTGCAGGACCAACCACATACACAATTAATCAAACATAACACAATCAAACACAAACACTGCACTTTGACATAATCAGAAACTTTGAGAATTGAAACAAAGTGAATTCATTTCAAACAAACAAAACCAAACACAAAATTGCAGGACCAAAACCATTTAATCCCAACCTATAACAAAAATCAGCAATCTTTTATCAAAATTTCATCACAAAATTGCCAGACCAAAAAGTTCTTATCTAAACTAATCTAGAACAAAATCAAGTATGATATCATCCAAATCAACCAGTAATCAACTCTAATCTTCAACCAAAAGCATCAAAATATTGTATACCCGAGAATAAGTGATAGGGTTTCGCAAAAAATCGTTACCTCTTTCCCTTGAGCCACTCGCCAACTTTCTCTTAAACCAGCGACCTCGCTTCATCATCTTCGTTCATTTCAACCGTCCAGTCATCGGAGACATCTGGGATGTTGAACCGCCTCTTCAATCTTCGGTGCAACAAATTTTTTTTACAAATTTCTCTGTTTCTCGTTAGAAAGATAAGTCACGAACAATTTTTTCATTTCCTTCCCTCGACTAATAGGCAAATGACACATATAGGGTTCTCATACATATCTAAAATGTCTGAAACAAGAATCGTTTCTGCGCAGTCTAATTTATTCTTATTTTTTGAAAAGCTTTTATTACTTAAAAACCCAACTAAAAAACCCACAATATCTACTTTTTTGAAAAAAACGCGCCTGAGAGAAAGAGAAAGATTTTTTTTTTTTTACTTTTTCTATTATTCCTTTGGCATTTGTCTTCTTACTAGGGTTTTTATTATTATAATTTTTTGTGTAAAAATAATTAAAAAGGCAAACTTGTATTTGTTTCAAAACTTCAAATNACTTTTTCTATTATTCCTTTGGCATTTGTCTTCTTACTAGGGTTTTTATTATTATGATTTTTTGTGTAAAAATAATTAAAAAGGCAAACTTGTATTTGTTTCAAAACTTCAAATTTTTGACATTTTACACAAAATATTGAGTTATTCTGGTCATACCATGAAAAATATCAAGCTAGTTATATCAATATAATATTGGATCATTCTGATGCATTTTCACTAAATAAATCCAACTTTTACATAAACTCCAGAACCAAAAACCTAAAATTCATAATATATATATACCATCCAAAATTATACAAAGATCTCATATCCAAAAATCTTACAAGATCAATGCAAATGCTTTTCTTATATCAAGAAACATCTTACAAAAGAAGCAAAATGAAACGTATAGCTTAATTTAGCTCAACACACCACTTATCCAAGTTAGATTGTTGAGTTTGTTTCATTGGTGAAGACACAACAGGATGTCGTGGAGTTGCAGATTGTGGAGTAGCATAGGGCATTGTCGAAACAGTAATTCCGGCTGTAAGAGCTTGTAAAATTATAGCTAGAGAAGCTCGTGTCGCAACCATCTCCTCCTTGAACTCAGTCTTCATTGCCACAAAATCTTCTTTAAATATAATGATCAGCTTTGACAGCTTCAACATTACAGTTGACATTTTCAGAGTTAGTCTCTAACTCAATGATACACATATCAATGTCGAGGTTGTGTTTAAGAAAAGCTGCCACATTCTCCGATGCATCAAAATATCGGTACTGAATGCTACCTATTCTATAAATACGCCATTTGCTAGATTAACCGCGGTGCAAAAGATAAAACCAAACAGTATATAAACAAATAAAGGAGCAACAAACAATAAAAATACACATTAAAATAAAAGAGCACAATAGAACTTAGCAGAACTCGTAATATGAAACTTGTAATAAAAGAGCTATCAGTTTGCTCTCTAATTAAGATCTTAAAAGAACAAGAATCATGGTTACATCAAGGAAAAATTGCTCATTTGCTCAAATTCATCAATTATAATATAAATAATGATTAAAACTACAAAAAACATAGACTCATAATCAAGAACAGACCAAAACTAAACATGAACCACATATCAATTTTAACTCTATAAAAAAAAATTAACAAGAGGAAAAACCTATTGCAGACTATATTAAAAATACTTTAAGAAGAGACATTAAAAAAACTTATAGTGTTTTAGTTTGTAAAAATCAGTAGTAAACAAACTCATATCATAAAATTAGCAATGAACATGAAATGTAACAACATCATCAACATCAATTCCAAACTAAAATATGCCCCACAATTTATGAGAATACCTTAATGTATCCATTGTAACACAAAATACAATGGATATATAATTTATGAGAATACTTTAATGTATCTTTTGTTGAGCAATATTCGAGAAGCAGTAGCAGGTGAGGCAGCCTGGTTAATTGTATTAGGAGATCCATTATTGGTTGTCATTTGAGTAACAACTTCTTCTACTTCAAGTACAATGGCTTCAACTTTAGCATCAATGAAATTTCCATCTTTTCGGGTATATGTCCTCCGAACAAGATTTGTGTAGGCATGTGCTCATCGGTACCAGACTCCATCTTCTGCAAAAACAATGTGAAAAATGTAAGTACAATAAGAATTCTCAAATACTAAGACTGAATATAAAATTGAGCCATTACCATATCATACTCAATTTTTGAAAAATTATGAGGATTTGTACAACATTTGGATATTTCTTTTCCACCAAGACTAGACATGCGAGCGTCGACAATGGACTTGCTATTCCTAATTGCTTCTTATATTTCCCAAATTTTCCAGAAAATAGTCCAATCTTCATCACCAATGTATTTAAGTTGCTTACCTTCCCTCTTTTTTCTGTAGACTCTGGCATGATAGTGTTTTTCCTAGTAGTAGTTTTGCTATATAAAAAAGACATTAGTAATTGTAAACGAGTATACGTAGATATAATTTAAGCAATATAAAACAAAAAGTACCATAAAAGTTTGTCATCGTGCATATGTCCTATCTTTAGGAACAAATTTCTAGCTACTCCATCGTCTAATGTAAGAACCTTGCCATGTTGCTCGAATGTATTTATGGACAAAAGGGTATATGCCAAACCTGCAATAAGATAGAGAAAAATCATAGAAAAAATGGGTTATACATTTTTTTGTACACCATATGATGGAAAGTTGCTAATTGTCCACATAAATGCGATTCAGATCTTAAACCTTTTTTCTCAATACGTCATATGCTTCCACGCCATCACTCCACAAAATCTATAATTCTTCAATTAATAGTTGAAGATAAATGTCTAGAATATTCTTAGGATGTATTGGCCTCAGAACTAGTACCGAAAAAATAAATATTCTCTTTTAATGCACATTCCATGGGGGTAAATTAAAAGAGTTACCATCACTGAAAAAACTGAGTGTGATTCACCATTCATACCAATACGATCAATTCCATATGTTGATAATCCAAGATAAATATGACAACTTTCAGCAGCAAAATTAGGATATACCTCATTGAAATACTTCCACGTTGCTCCATCTAACGGGTGGTGAATTTCTCCTTTAGGATACACATGTTCATCGTGCCATGGCATATGAATTGCAGTCATCTATAGTTGCTATAAATGCTTTAACCGCTATTTAATTTGCATATAAAAAGTTCTTTGCTTAGGTCGATTCTTTCCCCTCCCATTGTTTGGGTGGTATCTATATTTACCACAAAACTTGACAATGTGTCAATTCTTGATCTTGCTTCCAAAAGAGCATGCAATTATCCTCACAAACATCAATCTTGATAACAAGTAGTCTGAGTGCGCATGTCAACTTAGTTTTGTCTCGTAGTATGAACATGGAGCTTTATTTGGTTTCAGCAAAATATCTTTTAACATCTGTGATATTCATCCACTCATACTTCTTCCGAATTGTACTAAGTTTTTTCTTTCATCACATGCAAAGCCATGTATAATTGCAAAATTCCTTCCCACATCCATCGTAAAGGGGTTGATTTGCAGCTGCAAAATATTGAGAAACTTTATCAAGATGTTGTTCTTCAGTTGATGTTCCATCATATCTTCCAATACATGAGGCAACACCACGTTTTCTTCCACATTAAAATTTCATATGGAAAATTTTCGTTAGTATTAAGCGGAATTTGGAAATTAGTTTCTTGTTCATCCCACGCTGCCTCTTCACTTGTAAAATGGCTTGTCCTCGAGGATTTTCCAACATCACAACAACTTTCTCCACGGCTCGACCAAACATAGTAATTTCCCTTGAATCCTACTCGAAAAAGATGCCTATATATAGTTCTTGCATCACGTTGTTTTTGGTTATTACATTGACCACATTGACACAATAAAATGTTTCTCTCTTTGTAAGATTCTTGATTACAAGAAAATGCAAAAAATACGTTAATTTCCTCTATAAACTCTTATGATACACATTTTTTTATAGGATCAAAGTGTTGATCCATCCAATCTCTTGAATGAAGAAAATAAGACATTTAGGTTAATAACTAATATATGAAACGATAAAATAAGATATGATCATAAAAGAAGCAAAAAGAGAATATAATACCACTTAGACTTATGTACTTTGCTAAGAAATGTTGAAGTTTATTTAGGAAAAAAGCCATGAGTTTGCCACACAAGAAAATCATGACTAACATAAGTCACATATATAGTCATATTTATATTTCTTGGCTAGAATATAGCCCCAAAATTTTCACAAAACATTAACGTGACTAAAATTTGCATATATTATTTGCTTCACTCCCTCAATTTTAATTGACATGACTAGTTTATCGGTATGTTACGCACATAGGCACTGTTATTCAATTATTTGATATGATAAGTAAGTAGTCACAAAATATATTGTAACTATATTGTGGCTATGTTTCATGTATTAGACACAAACGTTTGACATCACAATAATGTAACTAATCCATTGCAAATATAGTCATTGTTCCCAGTGTGACTAATTCATGACTCTTTTTAGCCACCAAAAGGCTTCGTTTTAGTCACATTTTCCCTTAATTTATTTTTCGTTGCTATTTTGTTATTCCATAACCATTCTTAAAGTATCCACAAAAATTGTGACTTTTTCGCGGCTATGTCCATTTTTAGTAGTAGAATTCGTATTTGACTTTATTGATAGTCTTGTAGTATTTTGCTAAAGCTCATGTAACTTAGATAATTAGATTGCATTTTTTTTTTGGTAATTCCGACAAGAGTACACGACTCCTAACCTAATTTATTAAAGATCAAATCAAACTAGAGATATACAAGAACTAAACGAGAATGAGAAACACCAACCGAGTCCTAAAGTAAGAATCGATTTAGCCCATCCGCTAGACCATTGACTTTTCTCTACACATGACTAATAGAAACATCACAATCCTTCGCAAGAAAGCCATGCATAATCGCACCAGGAAAGACATAGGGTGACCGTCCTCAACTCCTTATCTTAGAAAAACCACTACCACCTCCGAATTCACCTTCAACTCGACTTTTTTTGGCTTGACGATCCCCCGCTATATAGAGGCCATAATAAAAATCCACTACAAGAAATATGACTATCGATAACATCCCATGATAGCGTTTTTGTGTAACTGCTATTGTACATGGACACGAGTTTTATCCATAGCGTTTCATTTTTTTGGACGCTATTGTTCCATTCCTGGGAAAACAAAAATACTTAGGCGCGTAAATTTTCTTAGCTTCGGCACTAACTATTGCAGATAATACAAAAAACGCTATGGTACTTACAAAATCACTTAAGTTTTTCAACATAACCAATTCGACTTAGTTATTTTTCTCTTTCTTCATTATTTTCAGAAGATCTTCAGTGTATGCATTACTTCGGGACATTGTTTATCTCACTGATTCAAAGCTCCATTGTTGAATCAAGAAGGTATCTTCCTCATATACTTATGCTTTTAGTTAATTTTAGGTCTATGTACATCGATTATGCGATTCTGAATTACCCATGCATGTTCGGTTTAGTTGATTTTGCTATTTGGATTTTGAGGTATCATCTATATACAGATTATTTGAATTCGTTAGATGTGGAATTTAGCTAAAAATAACATAACTTTTAGCTAAAATGTTATTTTTTATTCTCATTTCTGAAATGACAGTAAGAATGAGAGGAAGCTACACATCGACATTCGGCTCTGCTGGGGCCCGTCGTAGTAGATGTAACCAAGGCTTAGAGGCTACACCTGCATTAACACGGGGTAAAAATGCAAGAAGAGGAACTAAGAGAAGACGTAGTGCTGAAGAAGAAGAACCTGTTAACATGGATCAACATGGGGTACAAAATGCTAGCAATGATGAGATTCAAACAAGGAAAAGAAGGAGTTCTAGAAAAAATAAGGATGTTGTTAATCTGTCAAATTCAATGAGGTAGTTGAACCTGAAGAATTATATAGAGTGGTAGAAGATGTTGAGGGTGAGAATGTAAGACGACTTGAAGATGAGGATAAAGTTAATAAAGATGATGATGGTTTTACTGATAATGAGGATGATTTTGTTGAGCATGATGAGGGCGAGAAGGTAATACTTGAAGATGAGATAGAAGTTACTGAGAACCAAGCTCTTGAGAAAGAAAATGATCAGAATACTGAACATGATGACCATGATGACCATGAAGAAAATGATTAGAGTACTGAATAGAATGACCATGTTAACATGAATCAATATAGGGGTTAACAATGAGAGTACTGAAGGAATCAAACTCCAGTTAATGAAGTGAAGGAAAAAAAGAGAAGAGGACCAATAAATATGCGTACGATGGATACATATCCTAATGAAAGGGTCTCAATGTCTTTCAATGAGTATAGTGAACATGTTGGACCTGGTTCTGTTACATTTTCATCTTTTCTTAGTCCTCTGGTGAGAAAACATGTTCCAGTTACATTTCCTGACTGGAGACAACTTGATCAAGTGTCTAAGGATACCATATGGGAGGAGATCCAGGTATGTTTAATCATTTAAGCAATTTATCTTGATCGAAGTGTTCATTTTAGCATATTTTGATGCAGGGGAGGTTTGACATGAAAGAAGAGTGGCAGAAAGAGGTTCTTACGAAGAAACTGGGATGTTTGTTGAGGGCTGGGAAGTCAAGGCTGGTGGCAGAAGTAAGAAATGCCAAAAGTGTTCCTGAGAGGATTGCTTTAAAACCCAGCAACATCCCACCTTATCAAGTATAGAACTCATGGGTTATGAGCAAGACCTCTCACACGTTCAAGGTTATTAATGTTGATGTAATGGTCATATTATATTCTTTATATGTCTTTTAGATTTAATTAAGTAATGTTATTGTAGGAAACAAATAACAAGTACATACAACTGAGAAAAAAACAGATATCTCACACAACCAGTCGTAAAGGGATGCTTAGATTAGCTTATGAAATGGTAATTAAAATGAATATTCAATTCAATACTATCTAAGAGATTATTCAATATTTAATCTTTTGTTATAAAGAAAAAGAAGAGTTTAGATCCAAGGAAGATTAGGAGTAAGATTTGGATTGCTAGACACACACATGCGGATGGTAGAGCTGTGAGGCCTGAATTTGCTCGCACTGTTGTAAGTAGTTATGAAAATTGTTTATACATTGTTACATATATAGATGATCATAATTATATCTTATGCATAAAATATCTATATTAGAAACAAATACAATCACTCGATAGTCAGAAGGACTCTACATCCTGTGATAACTCCAAGGAAGATGCAGTGAGAAAGGTTTTGGGAAAAGAAAAACATGGAAGCGCGAGAGGGTATGGCAGGGATCAGTTCTACTAAGCTATCATTTATGCAAGCTAAAGATTCAAAGATTGCTGATTTGCAATGTCAGGTTGAAAAATTGAAGGTAATTGTGGAAGGGTTAGCTGGAAATAAGGTAATTATATTTTCATATCAGTTTAAATCAGTTTCCTTGTTAATTTAATCAGTGGTCATGTTTCAGGAAACCACTAGTGTCACTAAAAAAATCTGAGGGTGTTTCTGAATTGAAAGAAGGTGTGAGAGTACAAATGTTGGATTGGACTGACTCGGAAGATGTTGTAATCTAGGAAGGTTCATTTTGCTCTAGTGATCCGTACTAAAAAGTTGGTAGGATACCAATTGGTCCTTATGTAGTAGCCATTATTGTGACATCTGCAATCACACTTGAAGCTGCTCTCGAGGCCTATATCAGAGTCAGTAACATCAATTGGCTTAGCTGTGGGATGCAAGATTGCATGCCTTGTTGAGAAAGTGATTGTGGACAGAGAAACAAGTTCTCAAGACTATATATATGTAAGTTTCTCTATCTAATTTTCTTACTATTCAAGTACATAATTATTTCACTTTTACATTGCAGGAAACCAGTTTAGATGAGACGCAAAGATGTAAATCTTTGATTATACCAATGGAGACGATGAGATTGTTACGGAAGATATAATTTTCTCAACAGATGCAATGGAAAAGGTCAACAATATCCCTATAGGTCCAAATGCTGTTAGTCTTAAAGTTGACACAATTTTCAAGCCCAAAGGTTTTCTTTGGAGGCCAACTCCTGACATGATATTCATCTCTGATGCACTTCATGAGAAAATTGCATGACCACTACTAAAGATTATACTCCTTAACCCAACATCCAATGAAGAAACCCCTACGAAACCATATCATCCAAAAAGTGGTATGTTATTGCACTTCTAGTTATTTAATGACTGATCTTTTACTTGATTCTATTGTTGTTTCAATTGTAGAGTCCACGCAACAACACTAGTTCCAAGAGAAGTGCAAAAGAGAAGTGTATTCTTTTGGAATGCAACAACTCTGGATGCAAGGTAGCTGAAGGGAGAGTAGCTTCAACGGATCCAAATGAGAAGTGCCACTTCGTACCCATAGGTCCAAATGCAAGCAAGGTTTGGGTTGAACTTATTAATATTGGTAAGGCGAAGGTGTGGAGGCCAAATGAAGAAATTGTATATATTTCAGATGCAATAGGGTCAACTGTTGCTTGGCCAAATGATAAATTATTGTTTGTTTGAATCAAGTATAACAATGCTGTTTGTATTTTCTTGAACCTACAAGTCACTAAACAACAAGTACAAAATTAATGGTACAAATTGAAATTGTAATGTTAAATTTTAGCACTACACACTTTAACAAAATTAACCATAATCACATCTATACCTAAGTGAAAAATACCAGAGCAATTAATGTAGAAAAAGTTGAGAAGATAAGAGATGTAATGAAAATTTAATAAATATAACAACTACATGAAACCTAACATGCAGTGCATGTTATCATTACCTAGGAGAACATGATTAAACCTAAGAGAAATCAAATAAATTCATCTAGTCGCTTTTTTTCTCTATCTCTCGTTTCTTTTTAATTAAATTAAATAAAATCAAATAAATGCATTTAAAAGTCACGTCGCTTTTGTTTCCATCTCTCTAAAAAATCAAACAAAATCAAATCACTCGAAGATTTTGATATTTCATCTCTCATCTCAAATATTTTGATGTCTCATGTCTCATTCTTCATCTATCATTTTCATCAACAATGGCTATTGTTACAATTAGAGATCTCACCACTGGTACGTGCGAGGACACCTTCAGGGTGAAGGTGATTCGAAGATTTCAGGCCGTATACCCTTACGGGATCATGAGGGAGTTCTTACTTGCTGACCACACTGGAAACCACGTCCAGTGCACCCTTCTACCATCCGTCAATCTGGTCATCTCTCTCATGCAGGAAGGCGATCGCATCGAGATATCGAAGTTTCTGGTGAGGCACCCGAGTACGTTCTTCTGGAACACTTGCTCTTTTGTGGATATTGTGTTCTCTAATTTCACCACCATCAGGCGTGTCGACCCTGTCACCGAGTCCATATGTATCAAGTACTCAGAGTTCTCATGGTTGAAATCGTGGTTACATGTCTGCATTACTGAAACCAGTACATTTTCCTTGTTGTTCATTATTTGTTCCTAGTGTTTAGTGTTTATGTTAGATTTGGTAAATAGTAAATGGAATATTAATATGAAATAGTAATAGGATTGGGTAGGTTTAGTAACTCTAATACAGAAGAAATGCAGTGCAAAATTAGAGAAAACATAGCCATAAAACAGAGAAAATCCTGATGCTCTTATCTTGACAATGCAGTGCACGTAGTCGGTCGAATAAAGTACATAGACGATGTAGTGTATGAACAAGCAGTCACAATAATGGGAGTGATGGAGAGGGTGCCGGTGCTGAAGTTTATTCTTATGAATAGAGAGTAAGTACATTTGTAGCAGTTGAATGCAAGGCCTTTGGCCATTATGTTGATTATTTTGTTGCAGTGAAGATGACTCTGCATCAAAACGATGGTACATATTGTGAACTCCGATTCTAGAGGATTCGCCGGGAGAATGGTAATACCACAGTCTACTCTAGCTTCGATGGCGCTTCTGATGTCGTTATCAACCCGGTCATCCCCAAGGTCCATGTTATGAGGGCGATCTTGTGAAATTGCCATTGTTTTCAATATATTTTCTCAACAATTTTATATTTTTTTCCATTGTCAATAACTTGAGCAGCTAAGGCGGAGATAGTAAACGAGATGTAACATACACAGTTATATTTTTAGACAACTTAGTTCATTCAATTTGAGCCATTGTTTCCTTTCGAGTTTCTTTTTCCAGGAAACTAAAAATTTCGCTAAAATTACAGACTCCTCGATTTTTAGGTTTAGCTTCTAATTCTAAACCTAATCTGCAACAATCATTATATATTTCTCATATGGACAAGTCATGGATTAGGCTGCAAAGGTATCATGTACATAGATCTCTCGAGAAATACTTTTATTTTCCGATTGAAATAGTTATTCTAACCTTTTTTGCGATTTTACATGTAGGACTAGTGTCGAGTACTCAGAAGGAGCAACCAATTTCGTAATCTCATCAGCAAGAAGATTGGGAAATCTGACTGAAATGCTTTTCCCATGTAGACAATGCCGAAATTTATGCCATCAAATTAGAAAACATAGTTGATTATCTAGTAATTAGGAGTATGGATACGAAGTACAAGATTTCTTTTTGGAGTATTCATGGTGAAGGAAGATCTAATACAAAGGACACTACTATTGATTCTGAAACTGAGGCATTTGATTTGTTCAAGACTGCATTTTTTACGGATGATGGTAATCAATTTCAAATGAGTGAAAATGGAGAAGAAAATGATGATGATGGACTAGTAGAAGAATCCGAGTTCAGGAAAAAATTAAACGAAGCTGAAACTCCATTGTACCAAAATTGCATCAAATATTCAAAGGTTTTGGCAATCATGAGACTGTATAGAATTAAAGTTAAGAGTCGTTTATCAGAGAACTACTTTGATCAGCTATTGGTCTCAATTCATGACATGCTACATGAAGACAATGTTCTTCCAAAGAGTATAGATGGTATTAAAAAGTTTCTGAAGATATTTGGTTTCAGTTACGATAATATTCATGCTTGAAAAAATGATTGCATACTCTTTAGGAATGAGTTTCAAGAGATAGAAAGTTGTCCAAGATGCAAAGTTTCAAGATGAGAAATAGATAAACATAGTTTTGAGATTAAGGTAGGGATTTCAGCAAAGATACTTAGATAGTTTCCAATCAAGGATAGATTTAGGAGGATGTTCTTATCTAAAAATATGGTGGAATATGTGCGTTGGCATTCTACCAATGCTACTGATGATGGTACAATGCAACACCCTGTTGATTCTATTACTTGGGCACAAATGGACGAGTCATGGTCAGACTTTGCTGTTGAACCAAGGAATCTTGAACTTGGAATTCCTACAGATGGGATGAACCCTTTCTCTAGTGAAGTATAACACTCCTCCAACAATTTGTATGAAGGTTGAGAACATAATGTTGTCTTTGTTGATCTCTGGTCCAACAGCTCCTGGTAATAACATAGAAGTTTACTTAGTACCATTAATAGACGATTTACAAGATTTGTGGACTGAATGTATTCAAGTGTATGACTCATTTGCTAAGAAAATTTTTTCACTTAGAGCCTTACTTCTTTGGACTATCAGTGATTATCCAACATTAGGGACATTGTCTGGATGTAAAGTGAATGAGAAAAAAGTTTGCAATGTATGTGGAAAGGATACCTGATAGGTGGCTGAAGTTTAGCCAGAAGTATGTGTATATGGAAAATAGAAAAAGACTAGCTCCAGGCCATCATTACAAATATAAGAAAGCTTGGTTTGCCAACACTATTGAAGATGATAATGCTATTAGGATACAAACTGGTGATGAAATATACGAAACATTAGAAGTGTTTAAGAATGATTTTGGAAGATCTTTGTAGTAAGAAAAAAACAAAAAAGAACAAATTTGTTAAATGATGAGATTTTCCAAGAAGAACAATGTGAAGAATCAAATGATCTATGGCGGTGGAAGAAGAGATCAATATTCTTTGAACTCCCTTACTAGAAGGTTAATCAGACTAATTAAACTATATTCTCCGGTTGTTGTATTATAATGGTCTAATGTTTAAATGATTCACGTGTTAGGATATGCTTGGTCATCAAAATATTGATGTGATACACGTTGAAAAGAATGAGTCAGATGCTGTTTTGTCTCTACTCATGCAAAATGCTAAGTCCAAAGATGGGTTAAAGGCGAAACACGACTTGGAAGATATTGGAACCAAAAATCACTTGCACCCAGAAGTTAGAGGAAAGAAACTTACTTACATCCAGCAGCCTATTGGTTATCGAAGTCAGAGAAGAACATTTTCTGCAAAAGGTTATCAAATTTCAGAGGTCCTGATGGTTATTGTGGTAATATTGCAAATAGTGTTTCTCTTAACCCTCCAAATATAGGTAGTTTGAAGTCGCATGATCATCATGTGCTAATAAAGAAT
>OVBE01007441.1:4037-18473 GCA_900406425.1 Iberis pinnata
TTTTTATGTTTTGTAACCTTTTCTATTCTGCAAAATGATTTATTATTAATTTTTTCTTTAGAAATACAATTTTTATCTCAAAAACCTTTAAATTAAATGAATTTCTTAATTGTGTGTAAAAATCTTAAAGTATAAATATATTGAAACATAGAGAATATTAATTAGAAATTCATTTAGGTGTTAACTAGAATATCAGAAACCGCATGACATATATATAAAGATTAAATTTGATTTATTACTGAATATTTCACTTTTCGTAATTTGTATCTTAAGTATATTAAAAGAGAAGCATTTTAGTCCTACATGGCAGCTCTACAATGTTTTGAGATTTTTTAATTTATTTTCAAGTTTGTTTTGGTGCATTTATTATATTTTGTGTCCTTTTTTAAATTAATATCTTTAATGGTATTAGTCTCGAATAAGAAAATTTGGATATCCACTTATATTATACATATACATATATATTTTATATTATCTACTTTTTATTTTTCATATTTTTATTGAAAATAAAAAACTAATAGCTATATAATTTTAAATTAATAATAAATATTTTTTCTACATATGTCATGATTTAAACTTTTAAAATTCGGACATATATTACATAATCTATTTTATTTGTAAATAATTCACATCAAATAAAAAATGAGAAGTGGGCTAATAACAAAATATAAATATACTAAAAATGATAAATTATAATATCAAAATTTTTATTTATAGACATCTAATTTAAAATTTTATTTTGGTTAATTAAATTTTTTTGGTTAATTTTATTTTATACTAGAATATTTATATTTGTGAAATTTAAATGTAATGTACTTCATAACATAAACTTTTTTTTTGTCACATTCATCTTGGGGCCACAAGTGCATAACATAAAGATATATAGTAAATACTTTTATTTTTCAAAAATTTAGAATTTAATATAATTTATAAACTTGATAATAAATTTAAATTTAGAAACTTTAACATGATAAAAATATAATATAGTTTAAATTTTTAATGATTAAAACTTTATGTTAATAATATTTCTAATTTTTACTATACTATAAAATAAATGTAAATTATATCATAGATTTAAATTTAAACTATTAGCACAATTTTAAATAAAAAATAAACACTAATATTTTGTTATTAAACTTTACTCATGCACAATACAAGACATCATATATTATACTCGTTAAAAAAGTATTTGTAAATGTACAATTGCATATAGCTGCCTAAACTAAGATATGTAGGTCAGTACAGTAGTTATATCAGGTAGATGATGTGACACTAACTACATTTAAATGAGATAAATTATGTTTTTAAAGCCTTTTTAATAGCAAATCACATAAATAGATTAAATAAATGTGAGTTTATTAAGAAAACTATAAAGTAAACAAAAATTAAGTGGTTTAGTGGTTGTATCACTTATGTTGTCTGATAATTAGACCAGAGATTATCAGACCAGAGATCGAATCTGATTTTTTTCTCTAATTTATGAAATTTATATTATTGGATCAACTAGTTGTTGTTCAACAATNGATTATCAGACCAGAGATCGAATCTGACTTTTTTCTCTAATTTATGAAATTTATATTATTGGATCAACTAGTTGTTGTTCAACAATTAATGTGTACAAAAATATAGAGCAATAAAGTAGCTAATCAGCCATTTTTGGTGATTAGACATTCTTACCAAATTGACAATGATCATATGTTTGCAAGTGTCAAAACAATCCAATTATAAACCTTAATAACAAAACACAATCCCATAGTAAACGTTCCTTGTATGTACATGCTACACCAAGTATTAAAAAAGCAAATGTAGATGCATGCATCCACTGGCGAAAACAAAAGGAAAAATAAGCCACAGAGTCGAATTAAAGTTTGCCACTTGTAACAGTACCAGAGCATCCTCCTACCTTTGAGAGGCCTGACTTTATAAAAATGATTTTACTTTTTGTTTCCCCGACATAACAATGTCCCAAATGGTACGCATTACTATTTATAAGAAACTTGTACGTTCTATTTGTTTAATTTAAATAGCAAACAGCCATAACTGTAACGTTTAATTTAACGTTAATTTTTAGATTATCTTCTGAACAAAGGTTTGATCCGATTAATCGGGAACTATAGTTAATGGACTTAGGTTTCTCATGTTACCCTTTCCATTTTTGATGCAGTAAAACTAGTCTTCAATATCACTAATATTCTTATATTGACTAATAAAAAAATTCACCACACCAATCATTGATTACTTATGGTATTTATCTTGGTAGCATCGATTCTTCCTAGGTTCAGTTCTCCGCAAACAACATAAATCAAAAGTACATTGTATAAAATATCACGCTTAACTTTATTATCACATCAAGAAAACTATTAATAGATATGAATCATAAGAGTTAACAACATATCTTCTAAAGATACATTTCTAATTAAATTTAGTAAGATATGAATGTATCTAATATGCCACCTCAAAATGGTCGGCATCTCGAAGTCCAATCTTGACAAACAACTGATTGAACCACTTAGTAGACACTTACTTAGTAAGATCATCTATCGACTGATATGATCCGTAGTCGAGACATGAGAAACTATAAGACAGCCAACTAGAACACGCTCATAAATGAAATGATAAGCAAGTGTAACATGTTTCCTCCACGAGTGAAACACAAGATTAACACGTAAGTAAGGTGCTCCAATATTATCACATAATATCACTAAGAATGATTTAAGAGGAACATTAAGTTCTTGAAGAAAAGAGACAATCCATCTGATTTCCGAGGCACTATTTGAAACAACAGGATATTTAGATTCCATAGAAGACCTTGCAACCCCTGTTTAATTCTTTGCAAACAATGAGATTATATGTTGGCCTAAATAAATAATATATATGAGCAATAATAGATGTGCAATCATCACGATTACTAGCCCAATCCACATCATAATATGCAAGAAGTAGCAAAGGATTTGGCGAGCAAATAACATATTTTTCTGAAGTGTACCAACAAGATAACAAAGCACATGTATTACCAGTGCCAATGTGCATGAATTAGGAAAAAAATATTGATTGCAAAGGTAAGATACAGCCGAGTAAGAGACAAGTATTGAAGACTTCCATCGCTGGTGAAATATTTAGAACCATCATCTAAGGACGTCATAATATATGGCCTAGTAAGAGAGAAGTATTGAAGACTTCCAACGATAGGGCAATATTATGAAACATCATTTGAGGAAGTGGCATCATGAGTATTCAAATAAAAAGGCTTAAGTTCAGAAAGCCATAGAAAAATAAGCATAAGACCAAGACATGGTGAGGTGAATCACTCAGTCAAGACACGGTAAGGTGAATCACCAAGTCAAGACGCGGTGATGTGAATCATCTAGTCAAGACATGGTGAGGTGAATCACCCACTCAAGACGCGGAGAGGTGAATTACCCAGTCAAGACCCGGTGAGGTAAATCACCCTATCAAGACACTTTGAGGTGAATCACTCTGTCAAGACACGGTGAGATGATCACCCAGTCAAGACGCAGTGAAGTGAATCACCCAGTAGAGACGAAGTGAGGTGAATCACTCAGTCAAGATACGGCCAGGTGATTTACCGTGACATGCACACTAAGAATAAAAAGGAGCCATTATAGTATGTGCATAGTCCTTGTCTTGTCAATCTGTCTAAAGCATTAATAAGTTGTACTTGACCTAGTCTAGAGTAGTTTTGAGTTTTAAATTTTGTTGTTGTATCTTTATATAAGTAACCCATGTAAGTTAAAAATAGTTAATGAGAATTATTCTTCTCATCTCCATTCTCCCTTTACTCTCGTTTATTTTCTCTAGTTTTTAAACATTTTCCCATTTTTCATTTTCAAATTCTAACATGGTATCAGAGCAATAGATCTTGTTACCTCACTCTTTCGCTTACACTCATCATTCTACATATTCTAATCGGTTTATTTTTCAATCTATGGATACTCAAAGACAAGTAAATGTTCATGTACATCTAAAAGGTGTCAACTACTTGCTTTGGTCAAGAACAGTGAAGACAACTCAGAGGCAAAGGTCTTTGGAAGCATACTCAAGAAGATGCTCCAACTAAGAAGACATCTAAAGATGGTGGTACGAAGACACCTCAGCCGATGATGATAAGTGGTTCCAAGATGACCAAATGGTCCTTAGAATCTTGCAAAGTTCATTAGATCCATCAATAGTGGAGGCATAATCTTATTGTGAGTCCACAAAGGACCTATGGATCACTCTTTACAAGGTTTATGGAAACTTATCTAACTTGAGCACAGTCTTCGAAGTCAAGAAAGGTATAAATGAGCTCAACCAAGAAGACATAAAATTTACAAAACATTTTGGTAAATTTAGAGCTTTGTGGGCTGAGTTAGAAATGCTTAAACCTATATATACAAACCAAGATACTCTCAATGAAAGGAGGGAACAAGATATAGTATTCAGATAAGCTCAAATTTGAAGACAAGAGGATTTGTAACTCTCTGATCCTAATAAAAAATCTCTAGAGTGAGGAAACCACCTGCAATATATTTTGACAACAAGGCCGTCCCTTATCCATTACAAGAGGGTTTGCTATCTAAATCGATTTCCTCTTACTCATAAAGTTTTTATTGGAAATTTAGACCAAGATTATGTTTCAAAGTCATATGGTGAAGCAATTAAGAATAAAGAATGGAAGGAGGCAATTAAAAATGAATTGGGAGCCACGAAATTAAACCAAACTTTGACCATAGTCGATCTCACATTGGGAAAGAAATCTGTGAGCTCCAAGTGGGGTTTTAACATCAAATACAAAGGCAATGGAGATATTGAGAGATATACAAAACAAGACTGGTAGCTAGAGGATTCACCAAAACTTATGGAGAAGAGTACTTGAAAACGTTTGCACCCGTAGCTAAACTTTATACGGTAAGGGTTATTTTTTCTTTGACTACTAACCTTGATTGGGGATTGTGGCAGATTGATGTCAAGAATGCCGTTTGGCAAGGAGGGTTGAAGAAATAAGTTTACATGTACCCACCTCCCAGTTAGAAAGAATCTCTCAAGGAAATGTTCTCAAACTAAAGAAGGATATATACGGACTGAAGCAATCTCCAAGGGCTTGATATCACAAACTAAGCTCAAATTTGAAGATAAGAGTATGTGTAACTCTCTGTTCCTGACAAAAAGCTCTAGACTGAGGAAACCACCTGCAAGATATTTCAACAACAAGGCAGTCGCTCATCCAATACAAGGGGTTTCCTATCTAACTCAATTTTCTCTTACTCACCAATTTTTTATTGGAAAGTTAGACCAAGAAAATTTTCCAAAGTCATATGGTAAGCCAATGGAGAAGAAAGAATGGAAAAAGGAAATTAAAATGAATTGGGAGCCATGAAATTAAACCAAACTTGGATTATAGTTGATTTCCCAAAAGGAAAGAAAGCCATGAGCTCCCAGTGAGTTTTTACCATCAAATACAAAGGCAATGGAGATATTGAGAGATACACATACAGGGTGGTAGCTAGAGGATCATCCAAACTTATGGAGAAGACTATTTGGACACGTTTGCACCCGTAGCTAAACTTCACACAGTAAAAGTTATTCTTGCTTTGGCTATGAAACTTGATTGGGGATTGTGGTAGATTGATGTCAACAATGCCTTATGGCAAAGAGGATTGGAGGATGAAGTCTACATGTACCCACCTCCCGGTTTAGAAAAAGTCTCTCAAGGAAAGGTTCTCTAACTAAAGTAGGCTATATACAGACTAACGTAATCTCCAAGGGCTTGGTATCACAAACTAAGATCAACTTTGAAGACAAGAAGATTTGTAACTCTATGGTCCTAAGAAAAAGCTCTAGAGAGAGGAAACCAATTGCTGGATATTTCAACAATAAAGCAGTCGCTCATCCAATACAAGGGGTTTGCTGTCTAACTCAATTTCCTCTTACGCACCAAGTTTTTATTTGAAAGGTAGACCAAGAACATGTTACAAAGTCATATGGTGAAGCATTGGAGAAGAAAGAATGAAAAGACGAAATTAAAATTGAATTGGGAGCCATGAGTAATAAACCAAACGTGGACCATAGACGATCTCCCAAAGGAAAATAAATCAGTGATCTCCAAGTGGTTTTTACCACCAAATACAAAGGCAATGGAGATATTGAGAGACACACGGCAAGGCCGATAGCTAGAGGATTCACCCAAACTTATGAAGATAAATACTTGGACACGTTTGCACCCATATCTAAACTTTACACAGTAAGAATTATTCTTGCTTTGGCTACTAAACTTGATTGGGGATTGTGGCAGATGTATGTCAATAATTCCTTCTGGCAAGGATAATTGGACGAGGTAGTCTACATATACCCACCTCCCGGTTTAGAAAGAATCTCTCAAGGAAAGGTTCTCAAACTAAAGAAAGTTATATACAGACTGAAGCAATCTCCAAGGAATTGATATCACAAACTAAGATCAACTTTGAAGACAAGAGAATTTGTAGCTCTCCCGTCCTATGAAAAAGCGCTTGATCAGACCGAGGTGGTTTATTGGTTTCTCTAATGGGTTTCGATTGAATAGAAGAAATCAGAATAATTTGAGGTTCTAGAAATATGAAATGTTGTATAATCGATGGAAATAGAAGAAATCTTAAAGTCAAAGATTCAATTGAGAAACCATAAGAGAAGAACATAGAATTGAAAAATAGATTAAGATCCAGTTGAATGATTCTAGTTGAATGATTCTAGCTGATGATGAAAGAAAGTTTTGGCGGAAAAGTATTTTTGATGAAAGGAGAGAAGGGTTTTGGCGAAACAAAATTTTGACGAAAAATTGAGATCCAACTGATTGATTCTAGTTTAAACGTTGGAGATCAAAAGTAATACTCGATCGGACGATGTTCAAGCTTTTGGGAGCTTTATCCATATGCTTTTCCTCATTGGCTGCATTTTCCCCACATATTCCAGAAATTTTATCTTATTAAGACATTAAAATTAGTTTAAAAACTCTAATAATTGTTTAAAAATGTTTAGAATACAAAAATACCAATAAAACTGTAAAAATCAGGATTGGATTATTTATTATTCTTGTAAAATGCATTTTAGAATGCTAATATGAAATTTTTTGTAGTGTGAAAATCAATTAGTATCCTAACACTTTCCCTAACACAAACGAACCTAAAAGTATAGTGTGAAGTTTTATACATGGTGTAGAATGCATTTTTTTTTTAAAATCTAACATTTTGTAATTATAACTCTGCATCATAATAGAATTTCTCATGCTTTCATAATAAAAATTGATTTAAATAATTCATATATACATAAATAAACAAAATATCATGTCTTAAGACTAACATTTTCCCCTAACACTAAGGAACCTTAGGGTATAGTGAGAGGTTTTATGGTGTAGAATGCTTTATGTTTTTTAATCTAACATTTTTTTATAACTATAACTCTTCATCAAAATACAATTTCTCATATTTTCATAATAAAATTTGATTTAAATCATTCAGATATACATAAATAAACCCTAAACCTCATACCCAAACCCTAAACACTAAACCCTAAACTCCATATAACAAACCGATTTCTTAACCAATTTTATTTCCAAACCAAATTCGTATTAGATCATATCGATTTCATTTCTAACAGAATTCTTTCAACCAAAATTTTTTAACCAATTTTATTTCCAAACATAATTTTCATTAAACGAAACCTATTTCATTTTTAAGAAAGTGAAACACATAGTTTTCAAAATATATATACTACATGAATCTAACAAGTTTAATACATAGAGAAATTTGTAAAAAAGTTCAACATATGAGTCTAGGGGTGTCCATTTTGGGTAACGGCTTGGGTAATAGCAGATATGGATCGGGTACGGGTAGTTCGGGTATGCAAAATTAATACCCAAAGCATACCCGTAAAGTTATGGGCCGGGTAATGGCGAGTACGGTTCAGGTAAGCGTCGGATCGGGTAGTTAAAATCAATACCCGTTTAATACCTGAACTCGTAATGAATTATATAAACTTGACTAATATGTGTATTAAAATTTAAAAATAGTATACCATTTGATTATAATATTATATCTTTATAAAAAAGCTCTATAAAGTTGAATAAAATAGTTTAAAAATTGTAAATATGACATAAAATAACCGATTATGTAAGTTTTTTTAACGTTCATCAAATCATATATTTATTATTACACAATATTTATATTTAACTAAAAAATTATTATCATTATAGTTAAGTTTTGGAATAATTTTACAAACTTAGTTATGTAAACGGGTAATTTGGGTACCCAAATAATTACGGGTAAGGGTCGGGTACGGGTAATGTTAATTACCCGTTTGGGTAGAGAATTTTTTTTAACCGAGTAAGTGTCGGGTAAGGGTAAATATGGGTGAGTACATGGCGGGTCGGGTAACCCGACCCAAAATGGACAGGCCTAAGATCATTATAACTTTATCATCATATCATTACAACTTTATCACTTAGCCATGCTACAGTAGTCCATAAAGCATCTTCGATGATCTGAATTTCAGAATTTTACCTCCACACTTTAGCACTACCTTCCTTGAGGACATCAACCCAAACCTTGGTTCTATTTTCACCTAATGGCACAAAATGACATACAACTGTAGGATCTGTCTAAGCTATTCTACCTTCAGCAACCATGAGTCATGAGTTTTTGCAGTCTAAGAGGATGCATTTCCTCTTTGCATTCTTGGAAGAACTTGTGCTACCTCTTTGACTTTGTAAAAGGATAAAAGATCATATTATGAAAAAATTATATTGACTTGATATTATCAATAAGTGTACCAGTCCTTTCTTCTCAGCAATTTTGGGAGTAATACGTAGCGTTCCAATCTTAAGCACTGGCCAAGATATTTTCTCATTCATTGTATCACCTATCAGAGGCTTTTCTTTGTTGGTTTCCACAAATGGGCAAACTAATTGATAGCCTTAACAATTTTAAGACAAAAAACTTTCTGTCCCAATGGAATATTAGTGCCAACTCTTTGGGATCATTTGAGCACATAATACATTCACCAACAATCACATCTTCCGACTTACTAGTCAAATCATATATATTACATCTCTCACATTCATCGACAATGGTATTCTACATTGAAAGGTTTATGTTTAGAGAACAGAGCATCATAAGATATAAAATAAGAGTCACAAAGCTTTACCTCTTTCCCATATGCTTTGTTGTCTACAATGACTTTATCCATTTCCATGCTAATTTGCATCTAATAGAATCCTCAAGAGATGAAACTTCTCTTGTAGGCCTCCAAAGAGCTGTTGTAGGGTTTAAAACTAACTTGAAAAGAGCCGCAATTGCATTAACACCGATTGGTATACCATCTATCTTAAGTGTTGGGTCATCGGTGAAGTGTTCTCCTTTTGCAATGAGAATATCTTCTTCCTCATACAAGTGAAGTATCTGAACTCTAACCCCTCCTTTGCTACCCCCACTAACCTCAGAAGTCAAATCATTATCATGTTTCTGTCACGGTAAAATAAATGGTTACGATTAGAAGCACTTGTACTATATAAACAATTTGAGATTCACAAGTACCTTGTTTACCGCCATGTCACGGAATATAGTCTTTAATTTATCAATCTCATGATGCAGATCATTAATCTTGGAGTCTCTTGACGGAAGGAATATAAGCTTAGTAGCAGTGATACCTCTTCTAAATCCTCTAACTCTTCCAGACTTGTCTTTACCCACCACCTTATTTACAACATCTTCCCTGATATTATCCCATGATGTGGAATTCATTTGACTATCAAGGGACTGTATTTGTTCTTGATAAGAGTAATTAGACACAAGAAATTCTCATCAATAAATAGAAAATTCATACCATAACTATGGAATATTATCCTTACAATGGTTTCAACAAACTCTGGCCTAACAGGTGTACCATCTTTGTGAGTGTGACCAACAATCCAGACCTTACTTCTATTTATCTTCTTAGGGTATGCACTTTTTTTTCTCTACAAATATAACATTGGCATTCACTAATATTTCTAACATAAACGTAACTAAATAGATAATTTCCATTTCATGAGCTAAACATAACATTCCCTTACGGCTGGTGGTGAGAGGAATTTGAGCTCTTCAAAGTGCTTTGTATCTGCTTTTTTCCTACAATACCAGAAAATAGTTAGTTTTTTTTGTTCAAAAGAAAAAAAGTTAGTTATAAGTTAAATTTCTATAATACAACTTATAAAACTTGCAATAATCTTTAAAGTTGTGCTTGTCTGCTCCTTATCAATGAGTTCCAAACAGGAATTGATGTGATATTGCTTGGTTTTGAATCAAGTCTCTCCGAAGTACTCTTAGCATCTTGCAATTAAGACACTAGCCTAGACTTTTCTGCCCTCCACAAACATCCCAGCTGCTTGAAAATAGCATCTTTCTTTCACTCCTCATTCACATTGAACCTCCCCTAAATCAAAATAAAAAGGTTATTCACAAATCCAAATAAGAAATTTTCGGAATTCAAATTTAATTACCATAATTTCCTCCCACAATGTGTCTTTCATCTCAACACTTAGCTTTCTCTAGTCGTCAAGAGTAACAAGAACATGTTTACTTATAAATGGCACCGAGAAATGATGATAGCTCCACTGAACCAGGACCTACATGTTCACCAAATTATTTAAAAGTCACATCAACCTTTGCAAGAGTATCTTTTGCAATTTTACGCAACTTTGTTGCTCATCTTCTCTTCCTTTGCTTCCCCTCTCCCTCTCGAATTTTCATTACTTATGTGCTAGGAAAAATAGTACGCTAAGAATCTTCCTCCATATTACCCTCTCCGGCTTTCTCATCTTGATTCTTACCAACTGCTGCATCTTGATTCTCACCATCTGCTGCATCTTGAACTACTTGATCTCCACATTCGTCGGCTGTAGTTGCAGTTTCAGCTTCAACTCTCTCATTTGCTTCTTTCTCTTTGGTAGTTCTTTCTCAAAAGCTTCCTCATCAATCAAGTCATTCTCCACAAAAACTTCGTCAGGCTCTTCTTCATTAACCTTTTCAGGTTCGTCCTCATTATCTTCGTCAGCAACTTCATTGAGAGGATCTTGATCATTTCCTTCATTAAATTCATCTTCTTCTACCTCATCTTCAATATCTTCTTCCTCATATACTTCTTCATCTTGTGCTAGTGTAACCTTCACAATCTTCTTATTCTTCCTCGCATCCAAAATATTTTTCTTCTTATTAGCTTTTATTACTTTACTCTTAACATATTTTACGACTTCTTCCTCTTGTTTCTTATTCTTCTTCTCAGCTTCAACGTCGTCATCCTCTATTTTCTTCTTATTTTCCCTACCTCTTTTTTCAGGCGATGTAATATCTTCTACGTTGTCATCGAAAACCTTCCTTTTCTTCTCAGTTTTCTGTTTGTAGGTGGTTCCATTAATTCTAGATTACTTATGCTACGATGAACAACACTGATTTGTCCTCCTCCTCGTGTAATTGCCATATATTCCATTGATTCAGTCATCAATCAAAACTCACATAAATTCAAACATACATGCATCTAATTATGATAAATTCAACTAACAGACTTTACCCAATTCATTATTAACATATTTGCATCTACAGTGGTAATTTTCAACTCTTAATCTGACGAAATAAATTAAACCGAGAAGAGAGTATTGAGTTCTAAAATTTAAATTGAAGAGAGACTGACTGAGAGAACATATCTATAACAACGATTGAAAATTTAAAAGTTTTTTGATGGATTGAAGAAGACGATCGAGTCTAGAGAGGAATTAATTGATGGAGATGAATGACAGTAATATTGAGAAAATAATTTCAAACTAAGGAAATAAAAGATATTTTAACAAAATATTAGCATTTTCTCGTGTATGTGCAATAATATCACTCATAATTACGGCCTCTAAATTTTCATTTTCCGCCTAAAGTAATGATAGCGTTCTTTAATATGAAACACTATGTTAAATTTTTGTGTACACTAACTATAGCAGACACTTTCAAAATGCTATTATGCGTTGCTATTAAAAATCTGATTTCTTGTAGTGATGCTTGTCTTGTCCTTCCAAGAGTTGCTTCAACAATTGGTGAGTTTGATTTTCTTTAGAACTAGAAGAAGAAGCGGTGCCTTGAGCTTGTTGTTGTTGATTTACTTGAGTAGTGAAGAAACCTTGAGGTTTGTTAGAGAAGAATTGTTGTTGGGGTTGAAATCCACCTTGGTTCTTGAATTGAGGCTTAGGTTGATTTTGAGGATTTGCCACATTTGTGTGATGGTAGGAGAGGCTTGGGTGTTGGTTGCAGTTGTTGTAGCCTTGATTGTAGTTTTGATTACCAACATAAATGAACTCTTCTTGAGTCACATCATCTTGCTAAACATCTTCTACCATGTCGCCAACACAATGGACAACTCCTTCTTGAAAAATTTTGAAATTATCCAATTTTTATAATATCCTTCTTGTAGCTATCATCGCAACCACTATCTATAATAGTGCGGTCATAATCGTCACCATAATTACAATCACTCTACGTAAGATTCTCAACAAGTTTCATTCCATCCTCTTCGATTTAGCTAAAGAAGTTTCCATGGCTAGCGATATCCAACTTCATACGATACTTGGGCGCAAGACCGCAATAGAGAGTAGTAAAAAGACTTTCCTTGGAACAAACCATAATGGGGACATTGTAGGGTGTAGCTCTTGAACCTTTTCCAAGCTTCACTAAATGATATGTTACCCTTTTCCAGAAAACTAGAGATTTCATACCTCAAACTTGTAGTACGAGTGGTGGAGAAAAACTTAGAGAGAAATGCATAATTGGAAGCTTCCCGAGTTTCAATGGAAGCCCTTCGTAGATTCTTTTCCCATGTTTGAGCTCTGTCTCCCAAAGAGAATGGGAACAATCTTAACTTGAATGCATCTTCGGTGACCCCATTGATTTTCACAGTGCAACACACCATGTCGAATTGGTCTAGATGGTCCAAGGGATCCTCCATTGGTAGACTTGATCTCAAAGTTGGTGGTAGTGATATGTGGTACTATAATCCAAAATCTATGGCCATGAACATTGGGATAGTCATTGGTTCCAATAGTCTTTGCTTGTTGCTCCATCTACAAATACTAACACCTGAGAATGCACAAGCGAAGCAAGTAGATAAATTAGTAATGAAAGTGTAAAAGAGCTTAGTCCCAAAAAAATTCAAAGTCCTAATGGCTAATTGAATTCTCGAATTGGCAACAACGCCAAATTGATAAATAAGAATTTGTAGTTTCTTTGTCTAGTCAAGTAATCTAAGACTACTTAAGTGTCGATTTAATATTTAGGGTATCAATCNTACTTAAGTGTCGATTTAATATTTAGGGTATCAATCCAAATCATAAGCAATTAACACATTAGAACCTAGAAGAATCAATTTTAGTCTAAGCAAATAAGATTGAGTTGGTTTTGAATTACTTAATCATGCATAATTCTAAGTCAACAAAATATAAAAAGTCAACAAAATTAAGCAAAAGACAAAAAAGATTAAAATGTGAATCAAGATGAAAAGACTAAAAAAATGGGCAAAGGTTATTGATTCGGATGATCAAATGATATCTTATGATGCTTAATACAATTATTCAATGCTAATCCTTGGTTTAAGATTTCCAAATAAAGACTAATCCACTCACATTGTAATAATTAGTTTTCTAATCATGCAACTAACACAATCCCTTGGAAAGTCACACACAAAGAAAGCATTAAGATTTAATTCATACAACCACTAAACTAACTAACACAATCCTTTGGTTAGGTCTCATTTAGCATTCAAATAATTCCTTCAAGCATTTTCATAAACACCTTCCGGACATGAGTTAGTCTATGATCTAGAAATGAATGATCAAGTCAAATCTAGTATTGAGAACATTAAATGAATGAAGATTTAAGTAAACTAAGCCCTCAACATCACATTCCATCACTTAATCACCCTAATCTACCTAACCTATTTGCCTAAAAAGGACTACTCACAAAGCATGATCAAACCACAAGATCTCATGATAATCATGTGTTTGATCATGATCTCAACAAGATTCAACAAAGAAATGAAGAACACCTAGATTAAAACTAAAAATCCAAAATTTACACAAAAGTACAAACAAAGCTTAGAGTAGAATTAGGTCTAAAACATATATATATATATATATATATATATATATAGTACTCTAAAAGTTGTATTGGGTTAAACCAAAACACATGGGTTAACCCAACTGAAAATAAATGAAAATGTTGAGTTGAAAAGCCCGGTACTGGTTTGCAAAAACCGGTATTGCAAACCGGTATTCTTCCCTTGATTGAAAATAATCCGTACCAGTTTCTACCAACCAAAACGTCAAACCGCTACAATCACTTGCTTCATATCGGTCTGCTTAAACCGATCCGCCAAACTTGTATCAACAAATGACTT
>OVBE01007442.1:0-18473 GCA_900406425.1 Iberis pinnata
TTAAGAGTTCTTAATTCAAAAGTTAACTTAAAAAAACAATTAAAAATTTGGAGAAACACCATAAGGGGTTGTACCAATGGAGATGCCCTTATGAAAAAAGTATTTAAAAAAGTAAAAGTCTGAAGATGCTATTTTGCTATGAAATAGCGCCACGTCGAAATGTTGTTGCACAACCATTGCCAAATAAGACGAAAAGATAGTGAACCGTCTTCTCGCTTAATTTCTCCACTTATCCCTTATTAACGTTTCCTTTCCCCATCATATTATACATTTGAAACCCAAATAAGCTCTTTTACAAAAAAAAAAAAAAAAAAAAAAAAAAAAAAAACNCGAGAAGGGAGATGATACATCAAGAAGAGAAAATACTTAACGAAAAAGCTCGCGGGCAGTGGCGGAAGTCTCGATTATATTATGCTATTCGTAGCCTACTCAGGTAGCTTAATTACAAAGTAGATGATAGCAATAGCGAGAGCTAAAGTTGAGAGGAAGGCAGCCAAAAAAGTGGATGAAAAACACTTCCGGATATTGTAGGGTTTCTGGTTTACCAGCTACAGGTGATTTTTCTCTGCTTTTCATATTGAAAATCGTGATCTAGGTATATCAATCCAACCAGCATAAAGTGCTTTGGCATTGGAGAAACACATGTTGAAGAAACTGGAAGAGTTAGAAGGAACGGACCAATCACTAAAATTCATATCATCATCCACATATATATGCTTACATGTCTTTTTCATACTATATGCCTATAATCTATAGTTTTTCTGTAAACAAGGTTAAGATCATCTGTTTCATTCCATAGTCCTTCCTTTCCTACAGTCTTCTTTTACTTGTGAAGAATGTCTGTCTATTTCAAGCATTTTGTAAAAAAGATTCAGACATTTATGAAGAAGTTTTCCTTTATAGTATGAAAAGCAGTGAAACTGTCAAAAGACCCTTTTTGTCTGGTGTCCATCAGTAAATGCCTTTTGAGTCACATGTTCATGTTGCATTGGTGAACAACTCTTTGTTATATGCATATGTTGAATAATTATCTTTAGCTAGACTCTTGTAAATATAAAAATGAGTTTCAAGGCGTAAACGTTTCCTCATCTTTCCACACAAGACCCTTTTAAATGCAGCCACGCCATTGTTTACATCACCTCCCATGTACACAATCCACTTTTAATTTCAATCTTCTTACGTTTGAAATTTTGTTGCTTCTGTAGTTGAAACTCTCTCATTGATATACACAGTTTCTACAACCTATAGATATTCTTCTTGATGATCTCCAAAAAAGCTTGCATTTACAATGTTCCAAAGCTTAGTGTTGCTCTCAGGTATCAAATCTTCTTTAACAAAATCTCAACCAATAACAGAGCTACTGCAACAGCCTTAAATGGATTTCTTCAGACTTCAGAGGCCGATAACAACTATTACAGTTACCGCTTCTGAATATGAAAGATGATCGTTAAAGAATATGATTTGTGTATATAGCAGGGTTTGGCCTTCAGCAGAAGTACAAAACTCAGTTTATTGAAAGTTTTGAATGTTGTCAGAGAGCATTTCTCAGTTGATCTGACCCGCTCACATTGTTGTCACATGTGCGTTTCAATCAAGAGCCAATAGCCTAAAATAAGCGTTAAGTTTCTGTCTTTTCGGTGCAACTATGCTCTCACTGCGGGAAAATTAACAGCTAATACTGTTATAGTGTAAAACGGGCTTATTTCTACTTTATCATCTATGCATTTTATATCATAGCAAAACACATGACGTAAAATATATGTTCACATATAAATCATGAAAATATAGATATAATTCTATATTTTAGGTCGTCAGAACATGATAAAATCTCCGAAAATTGGTACCAAATATAAATCTAAAAAAAAACTATAAACCAGGATACAAGAAAAAACCACAAAACATATATGCATAAAAGCAGGTATATGATATGGAATGACAACAATATGATCTAGAAAAAAACGTTTGAAACTCTAAAGGCAATGTGAAATAAAATGTGGTCTATCAATACTAAAGCTTCTCAAGCTATCCACGTCAACAAAACTTAAACTAATAAAACAATGTCATGTCATAGTAATTCTAGAAGCCACGTTTAGTCAACGAAGACGATATGTCTCCACTCTCTCCCTATTTGTAATCACATAAATGATAAAACCCAAATGGTTCGTCTCCTTCAATTTTCATGTCATTGAGAGTCAAACAACCGAAAGCAAAGATTCCAAATACCAACACTATAACAGTTATGGCTTTCTATTGTGTTTTCTCTCTCTGAAATATTTGGTCTACTCAAATTATGTTATCGTCCACAATCGTCACAAATTTACCAGCAAGTTGAGTCTCTCCCTGTCATTACCTTCTGCTTTTTTTAGAATAATCTCATTTCGTTTTTTCAAATATCTATATATGACAAAAAAGCTTGAGCCGATGAAGGTTTTGTACTGCAACTTTTCCTATCTTCCAACCAAATACTGCAAATCATCAAAAGTGCTCCATATCCCAATCTTGATCCCACCAAAGGTATTTAAAAAAGGGATAAAACCCTAATTTTAACATGTCCAGACCAGCTCTTAGAACTCATTTGATTTTAGTTTTGTCAACATTATCATATTCACACCTTGTTACTTATGTCTTAATTGATAGAACATTTGGCCTCATATTCAATTTTTGGTACGGTATTATGAGTTGTCATACTCTCTCTTCCAAGGTTATTCATATTTATACAATAAATATGGGTTTTTAACTTTTGGTTTATCTTCAGTAAACATTCAAGAAATTGGTTTTAGAACGGTATCATGTCATCAATTTGTATTTGGAATAATGTATAATGAATTTCTAATGCTAAGGTGTAGAGTTTTTCTCAACTTGTTTTTCATTTTGTTCTACTGTTTACCGCAAGGAGTTTATCTTATCTAAAAAGTAACTAAAGTTCGATTTCAGCATTAACCTCAGGTTCATAAGCGAATTAGAAGGCCACATATAAGATTTTTGACCAAATCCAATGGGTGGGAATCTCTTCAGATGGAGCGACGGGGCACCATCGTCAATTCTGATTGATATATGTTGAACCAGAGATTCAACCTGATGAAATCGAATAATAGAATTTCTCTTTTGAATTATCTCGTGTGTATTAATGATTGAATACCCTATTTCTAACTATATAATTCTCTATATATAGATACATGATAGGGAATTAGGTTAAATCTAATTTACATAATATTCTCATAAAATATTTAGAAATATTCCATAACAATATTTGGAATTATCCCTTAAAGAAAATATTCACTAACTTGTTTAAACCGCCTTCTGCCGAGGTGACCTCGTATTCTGTTAGTAACCTCAGCTTGAGCTTATTTAGGCTCAAGTTAATAAAATTAGGTCGAGGCCCATGACTACGTCGACATATCCAGAATGAGATATATCGGGTCGAATCTCCGGATCGGGTCTTTGATAGAGGTGATAACCTCGATATCAACAGTATGCCCCCTAGCGTAGCGGAGCTCGTCTGCAAGAGTTTGGTATGCAACATGAGCCGTTGAATTTGAGATGGAAATTCGAACCGTCATGATGTCACTTCGCGTCGCTCGAGGAAATTTTTTTAATTTTCAAAAAAGGTAAAACAAACTTTTTCACGCGGGTCCCACCACGCGCACCCCTACGTCATAGGTTTAATCATGGTGACTCTTGGGTTTCGTGGTTTAGGCCTTTAAATACCTCTTTCTTTTCCTTGGGATTTCACTTCTGTTTTGGCAAAGGTAAACTCTGCAATGTTATTCTTCTCAAATTTCTTTTTTCTTTCAACCAAATCTTTGAGTCTTTCTTGAATCTACGATGGCGTCTGATGTTCCAACGACTCTCATCACTGACAGAGCAGACACCCACAACATCCCGATCCTTCCAGAGAGTGAGGCGAGATACCTAACTTTAGTCGGAAGCTCCTCTCAAACCGATCAGCCGTCTACTTTTGGTCACGGGAGAGACCGGACTGGTCTCGTAATAGACAACAATGATGACTTGACAGGAATCAGACCGTCAAGATCAACCACCGAGGATGTTGTGGCGCTTCTTTCCCGGATGCGGCTTCGTGGCATGGTTGATTGTAAGGTTCCATCACCGATGGAGCGCCCATGAGAGGCGCCGCCTAGGTACTTCTCTATGTTTGAGGAGTACTTCGAGCATGCATGGCTTTGGTTTCCCCTACCAAAGCTCTTGGTGACATACTGCGCACGGTGCAACATTACCCTCTCCCAACTAACCCCCGACTGAGTCCGAACCATCGTCATTACTCTCATGCAGGCTGCCAAGGTGGATTTAACCGTTGATAGTTCGAGACGGTGACGACATTCTATATCTTAAACAAAAACATACCATGAGTCAGTTTTCATATAGGCTTCTATTACATCCGCCTAGCTCCCAAGTATAAATTGTTGTCAAATCCCCCGAGTAGGATTAACAACTGAAAGAATGGTACTTCTTTGTGAAAGCCAACCTTCAATCTCTGCCAGAACCAAGTCGTTCTCCGTCGTCACGTTGGTCACAGAACATGGGTAGAGCGTGCAAGGGTAATCTTGTTTTGATTGACAACGTCGTCATCCTAACATGTCTGTTTTTTTTTTTGCAGACGCTGTTGTTCCTATAACTGATTCTTCTTCGAGCCTGTCCGAGAGCCTAAATCGTTTCTAAGCGATCGAGGCGATTACTAGGAAAGAATTTACTCCAAAGAAGGTTCGTAAGAAAAGATCAAAGGTAGCGGTTGCCCCCATCGATCTCGGCTTAGCTTGCATCAATAGAAAAGGGGAGACAATGAGACGTGGTGTCGTTCGTTTGAGGAGAAATATGGACTATACAGCTGAACTTAAATGAGTTGTGCTTTCGTTAGAGAAAACTCCTCGACGCACTGATCAACGGACATTAGCGAACAGAGTTATCATGACGTTGTTACATCCACCTACTGCTAAAAGCGCAAGTTAACATTCCGAGCAATAGACATCGACGAGTAAGCCTGACGTAAATACCTCTCGGGCACCCTCAAGTGAGGTACCCAACAGGCAGAGTGCCCCTTGGAGATCGTCTCCTCTTCCTTCCACAACTTGTGGTCCTTCTGCAAAAGACAAAGGCAAAGGACACATGGTGTACATTGACAAGAAAAGGAAGATGTCGGACTCTAGCATTTTTTCAAGCAATCGCCCCCTAAAGATTGGTGGGTCGTCAGAGCCGCTCTCTATGATCAAGACTGGACCGATCATAGATCTAACCGCGACGACCCTAGTGGTTAATGATGCTATAGTTCTTTCTACCCGAGATTCACTGATCTTCTGACCCCAGACCTTGCATTGGGCCAATTACCATATAATTTTCTCACCCCGATGTTGATGCTTTCTTGGAGGACGCAAATGCATGCGCAGAGTTTGTAGGTCAGGTTAAGGGTTTGTCTCGTTGTTCTCGTTCCCCATATGACATGGACCTGGGCCCTTTATATAAACGGTGTCTCAAGAGATCGTTAAGATTAGTTCTTAGATTGTATAGATATGTTCATCATTTACGCCCAAATGACTCATGCTATTCGGCTTTGCAGTTCCTGCCATCGTTTAACCCCCTGTCGAAATTATATGTTCGGCACTACAACTCGTATGAGGGTCATACGCAAGATTTAAGGGAGCAGCTCGAAAAAAAAAACGCTAAAGGTGGTTAATTTTGATGAGCTCAACAAGTTGGTTGAGAGGTCGAAAGAGGAGACCCGAGCTGGCCAAAAGAAAATTAGGTCCCTGAAGGAGGACGTTGAGAGATTAAGGAAACGCATTGCAGCACGTCTTGAGGCCGCAAAAAAAGAATTTGACGCCTTGAAGGCCGAACTCACGAGAATCTGAGAGTCGAGGGCCAAAACCAACAGTGTACTTTGCATGCATGTGCCTTTGCATGTCCAAAGTACTAGAAAATGTAAGTTTATTTACTTCTCAAATAGGGCTAGAAATTGTACACAGTACATGTATGTTGAGTCCGAAGGATAGTTACGTGATGACGTGGAGCGAACAAAATTTCTTTATGGAAAAAGATATGAAGATATTGGCGGTTGCAAAGGAAAATGAAGATTAACTAATATTCTATTGAATAGAAGAATATTAGTTAAGATATGAAGGAAAATCGTGTTAAGGGGATATGAAAATGTTCTCTAAAAAGATTATGTGGTGGATGTTAAAGTCACGTGAAGAAAGGGAATGTGGCTTCAGAACGTTCAACCTAGAGAAAAAGAAAAAACCTAGACTTGATTTCTGAGAGAAACAAAAGAAGATGTAGTCTAGATTTTTTGGTTCATTGGTGAGTGAAAAAAAAGAGTGGATCACAACTGTTGTTGGGAAGTGAGCTGGATAGATTAGGAATTAGTCAACATCAAATATGTGTGTGGATGTTGAATAAGTCTGATTAAACAAGTTTTATAGAAGTTGTTTAGAATGTTTCTAATAAGAATTATGTTTTTGATAACTTGTATCAATTCGTGTAATGTCGTTTCTGTATCTTAGACATTTTAGTGTATTCTTCTAATCCATACACACTCAGTCACACTGAGTTTACAACGCTTCGATATATAGGAGTTCAATTATTTAAAGCTTGATGTCTGGAAGCATCTGTAATGTATTTTTTGCGGAGGATTTTGTAACCAGGCTGTTGAACATAATTGATATATATTCAAATGATTATTGATTGATGTTAAAGGTTATGTGAATATGATTTGGCATTTTGTTCAATCTTTAATTATAGTCATTGGATTTTTTAAGTTACATGGGAGACACACAAGAAGGAGGATCTGAAACGCTTTCTTAGAAAGTAAAAAAGAAAGTAATCTTCTGCTAACGTATGTGTTTAAGGTATTGCAAGGTTTTCCACTCTAACATACACACTTTAACATAATCGTACATAATTTAATACCCATCATTTCTCATCTTGATTCCTTTTTTTTCCAACTTTACTAAGACATGTCTAAACAATTGTCAAATAGAAATGATTATGCAAGTGATATCATTTCTTATCTGTGATTCATAACAAGTTTTAAAAAAATGACAAATATTTTGAGCATAAGTCTAAAAAATATAGAAAAACGTCAAAAAAATAGAAAAAGAACATCATATGAAAAGTTACTAATCTATTTTTATATTAAAAACCACTAGAAATTAAAACGGAATATGGTTAGAAAATACAAAATATCTTCAGCAATTAGATCAAGAACGAAGGAATAAGTAACCGTAAGAGAGGAAAGAAAAATTCATTATTATTAAGTTCTACAACTTTTAAATAATAAAAAACGTAATGATAGTCATTCACTTATTCTTAAACTTTTTATCAATCTAATTTATAGATTAATTAGATAATAAAGTCATTATCGTGTTCACAAGAATTAGAAAATTATTAAAAAGAGAAACATGAAAACAATAAATTAAAATAAACTCAAAAATGGCAGAGAAACTTCTATAAATAGGTATTATCGTATCACATATTGCAATTGGTATTTGGCATAAAATACTTACTTTATCTATTTACTTGTATAACAATAATATAGTAATTGAGGAAGTGGTCTATTAGAGTTCACTATAGATCAAATATTGTCACTCTAATTGGTAAAAATTAAAAATATAATAGTTTGCAAGAAACTCTTAATTTATTTATTTTTTACTCTCTATTACATTACATAGTTACATAGTGCAAAATCACCAATTAAAAAAACGTAAATATTGTATAACTTTGGTTCATATGTCTATTATTACCATTTTTTACGATTTTAAAAAAGTTTCCATTTGGTATTTATAATATGGTATTAAAAAGTATATTATCTTAAATACTAAAACACCGCAATGTAGGTTACCAATTAATTCATTTTAATTTATGTTAAACTAGCTATAATTACTTCTAACAATCGACACATAACGCAAAAAAAATCTATAGCGAATATAAATAAAAAAAACTCTACGCATCGCGCGGTAAAACAATCTAGTTAATGTATAAAAGTAGCTCTTTAAAGCCTCTCAACATGTACACGTATGATTTGTGGAGCTACTTCCTCAAATTGCCAGGTCAGCTTACACACAAAAGTAAAATGAAACATCAAAAATAAAAGTGATTAAAAAGAAAAGAAAGAATCGTAAAAAATTGCAACCTTCCTCTCCCATCGAAATCAAAACTGCGAGATTTTTTTTTAAAAAAAAATCTCTTCGTTTCCGGGATTTCGTGAAAAACCTTGCCAACTTCCCATCTCAACTCTGATCAAAAATCACAATGGCAGGATTTGGTGAAAAAATGGACAAGTCCTCCTCTCCAACCGAAATCGAGAACGGCGATAAGACGATTTGGGAAACTTATGCTCGGATTAATGAGTTTTTGTTTATACGATTAGAATTATGTCCATTTTCTCTTATTAGCTTCCATATTTTGTAAGCAAAGTAATTGAGCATGTGTTATTCTGTTTTCTGAGGGTGTTGCTTGACATATTTATCAAAATTTAGTTGTACCATCTTCGACGAGTGTCTTGGAGCTATGAACCATGGTGTTAGAAGAGAGAGTGAGCCGATCTACGGGGTACCTTTCTCTCCATGGCTTGCTTTTGGGTGTATCTCTCTTGGGTTTATCTACAAAGAGGTCAAGTAATTCAACACCAATCTCCCAAAGCCTTTAGCAGTTTTCACTTATGTGGTGATGGATAATTTCAGGTTCAATGATACGAAAGAGAGAGAGAGCGTATCAAAAATTTTAACATATTGGTCTGTCTTGATTTGCGAGTTTGGAATTTCTTTTACATACTCTTATCTCTTAGTTCTTTGTTTGACATATGTTTCCAGGCTACCGTTTGTCAAAAAACAATTATGAAGGTTCAAAGATTATGCATATGTTCCTAAACTGAAGTCAAATTATGAAGTTTTTTGAGGAGCTAAGATTCCAAATGTATAAATGGCTATTTTAAATTAGTAAGGATAAGATGCTACAAGCTGGGGATCAAGGATGGGGAAGATGCTACAATGAAGATTGAAGAATCGTCCAACAGATGAATGAGATTATACTTGGTCTACAAGGCGGCATTCCTACCAAGCGAAAGGCTTTCCCTTTGTAGGTGGAAAGTAAGTTTCCTTGACGCAATAAATCATTTGTGATATGTGTTTTCTTATAGCAATTTAGGGAAAAAAAAACTACTTGTAGGAATCAACAATTAAGGCAAGAAATCTAATTAGTATAATACAAAGAGATCACTTTAAGTTTCTTTCAACTAGGTGTGGGAACTCCCTCTTCCATTTAAGTAACAATGCTTTGAACTAAAACTCAATTCCATGTAGTTACAGTGAATTAGAAATAATATATGTGTTTAAGTAAGTCTCTTCCATCCATGTTTACTTTAATGACGGCACAAGTGATTCGGCATGCTCGTAGAGTTTACATCGTTGGGTCTTCTCATTCATAAAATGACCAAGTTAATATTAATTTTCCCTTTTAACTGAAATATGTCTCTAGATTTTGATACTAATATTGGTTTCATTTCATGTAGTGCAATATGTGGCTACCTTTCAATGTTCACATAAATTATGAAAGAAATTATGCTTTGTAGAGATGCAATATGTTGAAGAGACGAGTAACACAATGTATTTGGATGGGATTATCTTCGAGATGTATTTTGACATTTACCTAATTACTAATTATTTGGTTGAGTTTTAGTGTTTTCATTTCTTTGGATACTGGGAATAACCTGAAAGCTTATCTTCTTTTCCGAAACACCATGACATTGAAGTAAGAATTTTAGTTGTATTTTTTCTCCAAAGAAGTTCAAGTGAAGGCCATACGAGGAGTATGAATATATATATAATGTAAGACATGAGACAAAAAGATAAAAAAAATTTGAAGAGAGCTTTTTGTTTTGTTTTAAGATCCATATGGAAATTATAAGATTAAAGCATATTATTTTTTCTATGCTTTTTTGGTTATCTATGTATGTAAACGCATGTTGCTTGTTGTTATTGTAAGTGATAATGTTAAGCTTATGTACTTGAGAAATAGTAGTCCAAGAACTGGTGAAGTCTCTTGACACTTTTGAGGATAATATGTTGGGAAGTTTTGTTAAGATTAAGTCTACCGAGAACCGGTTTTTACCGGGGTTAAACCATAATATAGTATTATGAAATATAAAATTAGTTGGCTAAATCTACAAAACTCATTAATTATAAGAAAAATTCACAATCTATAGGATGCCACTTGAACCCATACTGATTCAAGTAGAACCGCCACCGGACCCAATGATTATCTTCAAAAAAATTCTTATCAGCTTGTTCATGTGACAAGTATTATACAAAACTATGTATTTATTCGTGATTTTTTTGGCATTATTCGGTGGTTTTTATAGACAGTTCACCTCTAAGATTATGTATGTTTGTTAATTATCTCATGTTTGTTTTGAGATGTCTTTGTCCTTCTGTTTTGTTTGTTATCTACGAGTAAAGAAGGAACATGGAACTGATGATCTGCTTCTTCAGGTTACAAAATATATGAAAGACATTTCTATCTCTATGTAATCTGATGATAATTTCTCTAAGGTGATTTACTTAGATTTAATGTTTATTCTTTGAGTAGTGCTTCTAAATGGATAAATGATTACAAATTCATGTATACATGTGCCTCTAAGTTTGCGCTTAAGTTGAAAAACATACTTAGCTAATTAAGTTATCTTTCACATCAAATGAACTCGATGGGGAAGAATCAACACACAAGAATCGGCTAGAGAAGAAGTGTTGTGACCTCCAAAAGACCAACGCTTAAGTGAGTCATAATTTCTCATATCGCATCATTTCAGATCATGCATGTCTATCAAATGCATTCTTTAAAATCTCTAGAACTTTGTTTCATTATATAATTTTCTAATGCAACCTGGTTGGTTTTGTTTGTCACTTCAAATATTTTAAATATTGTTACTTCATATTCGGAGAACTTCATTACTTCAATATGTAATTCATTAGATTTGTTGTCAAAATAAAGTGATTTTTCTATATAAAAAAGTCTATTATGTGTCTTTCCTCAACTAGTCTTCGTTCTAAATACATCACCCATACGGTCGCTTTGCGATTGTCAAGGAGATTTCTGTTTCTCTTTCCTTGGGTTCTAGGGTCTTGTTTTCGCATGTTGCAAAATTCATTCTCCGTGTTCTACAGCTCTTCGTATCTCTCATCAGCTGGCTCCTTCATCTCTGATTTGATTTAGATTTCATTGATGCTTCTACAAATGTTTCTATTAACTTCGATCTACTCGGATGCTTAACAATCCATCTAACTATCACTTTTATAATTTCGATCTGCTCAAACTTCACTTCTTTTTACTTTATGCAACCGGTTTATTTGATTATATTTAAAATCTAGATATCCTGAGCTAAGTCTCTTTCTATATCCTTCTTCAATATCATATTTCTGATGGCTAATGAGATTTGGTTATAGAGGAAAAATCTATCTTTAGGTGCTAACAAGATCCCCTTTCATCCTACTACGGATGGACATTAGAGAAGGGAATCTGCTAATCGCTTGAGCCTAGTAGTCATATGCTTACACTCTACACATCAGAAGGTTCAACCTCTTAAGCATACTCTTCCTAAGGCATGGTAGATGGAAGGTCGTGTGGAGAGTAGGATAATTGATGATCAGACAATATATTTCTATTTCAAAAAGGAAAAAACATGCTCCTAGTAATTGAGTCAGGTCCATGGACATTTAAAGACTAGATGTTAGTAACCGGTAGTTGGTCAAGACACAGTTTCCTAAATTACTTTAACAAAATTACATTATGGATTAAATTTCTTAATGTTAGCCATGACTGTTGTGATGAAGCAATGGTGAGGGAGTTAGGACAATTATTGGGATTAACTGAAGATGTCTGGCTCGAAAAGGCAACAACTGGTAAGCCTGCTGAAGCTTGGGCTCGGGTTAAAATTGATATTTCAACTAAGCTTATCTTTGCACGTTGATTTAGTTTGCAAAGTCTAGACCACCAACCCTCATTTGACTTCAATATGAAAATTGCGTAAGTTTTGTTTTACCTGTAGGGGTTTGGCACATGAAGAACAAGAATGTAATTTTAATCGTGAAGACCATGTTCCAGAGTATATCTCTTTGGATCCTCCTTCTGATATCCAGTTTCATCTACCAGATGCTTTTGTTGTTATTAGACCTCAGTTTTCTGATAATCATTTTATTTCACAAGCTCTAGCTGGCACTTCACAAAACAAGAAAAATCCAATGGAAATCAACAGAAAGAGAAAGACATATCAAGTATTCATCCAAGATGAAGGGTATACTAGTAAGCCTAGAAAGGAAAAGCCACTTATTATCAAGGGAAGGGTGGATACCCCAAAACTACCTAGTGATCTACGAAAATCTTGCATTGGAATTGTCAGGATTTGAGGAATACCCTGACAATTCGTCATCTTTTTGTATTATGCGTAAATATAAGCTTGATTTGGTCTTCCTCATAAAAACTAAAAATAATTCATATTTTATAGACTCTATTTAGCAGAAATTGCGGTTTGCTCATGGCTTTTACCATCCATATTTGAGAATATGTAGTGGCCTAGCAGTGTTTTTGGATAATAGTGTATATGTTAGGCCTCCTGAGCATTCCAGACTTTATAAGAATACTTTTGAAATTAAAAAGGACGGTATCATTATTATCTACTCTCATGAAAGAACTGCCAGAAATCACTTTTGGAGGGTACTTAGTAATCAAGTTTCAAGCAGTTCAGTCTACTCTAACTCTTCTTTATACTTAGGAGATTTTAATGATGTAGCCTCCAATGAAGAAAAAATTGGAGGTCCTCTTAGAGCAATAGCTTCTTTTATTTGTTTTCAAATTCTCTATGATCAATTGGGAATACATGATTTACGCACCTTTGAAGGACTTTATACTTGGAGAGGTCAGTGGCATCATTATTCAGAAAAGACACAAATTGACAGAGCACTGGCTAATTTTGAATGGTCTGAAAAATTTTCATCTGCATTCTTCCAACTTTTAGATTGAGGACCTTCTGATCATCGTCCTTTTCTCATCACTATTGAAAAAAAGAAGTAGACATGTCCTCATTTGTTTAAATATGATAATAGATGGAAATACCATACTCAAATTAGGTAGGAGGTCCAACAACAGTGGCAGCAAGAATGTGCTCAGATACACCCAACTTCTTTTGCTTCAACTCTCAAAAAATATAAAATAGGATTCTCTAAGTGGAAGCATCAGAAAAATCTTCAAAACTTTGAGACAATTGATCAATTTTAGCATGAACTTCATTTAGCTAATGATCAAATACCAGTAGATTGTGCCAAGGTTGATGAGGTTAAGAAGAAACATATCTATGCATGTAAAATGGAAGAAGAATTTCGAAGAATTAAAAGAAGGGATTTATGGCTTAAAGCTGGAGACAGAAATACTCGATACTTCCATCATAAGATGAAACAATGAAGAACAATCAATCGCATTTCCTTGATAGAAGATGAAGCATGTATTGTATAGAATGAAGAAAAGAATATACATCGTGTGCTACAACAGTATTTCCAGGATCTATTTAAGGCACCTGAGAGACCATCTAAATATGATTTTATTGTTTTATCTGATATGCCAAATAAAGTTACTGCATAAATGAATCAATGTATTACAAAGTTGGTTGATGAGGCAGAGATCATTGAGGCACTACAACAGATGAATGATGATAAGTCCTCAGGACCAGATGGGCTAATTGCTGGATTTTTCAAGTATCATTAGACTACTATTAAATTAGGTGTGATTAATTTTGTCTAGTATTTTTTCACACAATGCTCTCTAGATGAGGATATAAATTATACTTTGAGCTGCCTAATCCCTAAGATTACCCATCCCCAAAGAGCAAAGGAATGTCACCATATTAGTTTAGCTAATGTAGCATATCAATTAATCTCATATAACCAATCAGCTTTTATCCTGGGGAGGCTCATAACAGATAATGTCCTAGTAGCCCATGAACTTCGACATTCTTTGCACACTCGGAAAATGGTTGAATCATCTATGGAAATTAAAATAGATATTACTAAAGCAATTGATAAGCTACAATGGCCGTATATAGATTTCATTCTCAAGAAGTTAGGTTTTGTAGATCTATGGAGAAGATGGGTGATGCGTTGTATAACCACTGTCCAATGCTCTTTATATATCAATGGATCTCCAATAGTCAAATTCAGACCTAGACAAGGTATTAGACAAGGTGATCCACTTTCACCTTATATATATTTTTTATGTGCTAAAGGATTGTCTTATTTAATCAATAAAGTTGTTCAAGCGAAGAGAATAAATACATGGTTTAAGGCCAGTGGAAATGGGCCTGCAGTTTTTCATTTGCTTTTTGGTGATGATTCACTCTTATTTCGAAAAGCTAAGGAGGAGTGTAGACTGGTGATGGAGATTTTACAGACCTATGGAAATCTCTCTAGGCAAAAATTAAATTTGCAGAAATTAGCCTTAACGTTTAGTAAGTGTTGTCTTTTAAATGTTCATAATCATATCAAGTCACTCCTAGGAATATGAGAAAATATATAGGCTTACCAGATGTGATTAGGCGTAACAAATTAAAGCTTCTTTATTCACCATCATTATTCAAAGAGTAAAGAGCCAACTCTGGTCTTAGGGAACTAAATTATTGTCGCCAACATGTAGAGAGACATTTCTTAGATATGTGGTAACAGCTATTCCAAATTATGCCATGTCATGTTTTTTTTTACCAATAAAGGTTATTAAGGAGCTAACAATATTAATGAGACAATTCTGGTGGGCTTCAGGTATTGAAAGGCATAAGGTTCACTGGGTCAAATGGGATACTATTACGCAATCAAAGCAAATTAGAGGTATAGGGTTTAGAGATTTCCAGAATTTCAATGTTGCACTAATAGCTAAACAAAGCTGGATATTACTCACAAATCAGGATTCATTGCTGGAAAGGGTGTATAAAGCCAAATACTATCCTCGATGTTCTCTGTTGGACTCTCAAGTTGGTCGTAGATCAAGATATGCTTGTGAGGGGTATTAGTAGAGGTACACAATTACTAAAGCAAGGACTTCATTGGACACTGAGAAATGGATGCACTATTCGAATATGGGCAAATAAATGGCTACCTAGGCAACCATATGCATCTGCCCAAATAATTAATGCAAACTAAAATATTAATCTTATTGTCAATAACCTACTGGCATCATATGGTTTAACATGGGAACAGTCAAAGCTTCAATTACACTTACACCCTGATGATGCAGCTCTTGCTCTGTTGCTAAGACCATCTCTGTTGGGTTTCAATGATAAAATCACTTGGTCATATACTAAGGATGGAAATTATAGTGTGCGTTCATGTTATCATCTAAGTCATTCACTTAGTATACATGCATCACAGCAACCTGTTCCCATATTTAAATATTTAAATAGATCTGGAAGTTGTCCATTCCTCCAAAATTGCAAAATTTTCTATAGAAATGACTCCAAAATGGATTAGTTTTGTTGGAAGCTTTATCACGAAAGGAATTCATATTGAACACTATGTGCCAATTATGTGGAGATTATCAAGAAAAAAATTAATCATTTATTCTTCACTTGTAGAGTTGCTAGGAAAGTCTGGTCTCTTTCTCCTATTACCATTCTGAATCTTAATTGTTTGGCTAATGACCTATAAGTAAATTTCGATTATGTTCTGAATATTTCACAAATTTACTAAAAATTATAATAAAACATATTAGCGAACATATCTTCTTTCCTCCTTATCACTAACTACAAAATAAATTTTGGAAAGAAAAAAACTAATGATGAAAAGATAAGTGTAAATGCAAAACAAAAAGGAGAGAAAACATATGGCATACTTTATTCGTTTAAAGGGTTCACACTAAAAAGTTATGCGAACGGATTTCAAAATATAAAAAAAAACAAAAAAATTTACGTATTTGATTAAGAATGTAGTTTGAAAAAAAAAACAACGAAAAACAAAAGCCGATAACAAAAAAAACACTAAAAATGCAAAATACAAAGAAAACAAATACATAATAAACATAACAAATTCATTTCCGAACAAATATATGAAATTTCTCAAATAAATTAACTAAAAGTACATAACGGGGCAACCACTGATATATATATTTATCATATTTGAAACTACAAAATCCTACACATAATTATTTTCTATAATAAGCCAAGTCTCTTTAGCCTAGTGGCAATGACCCCAATGCACGGATTAAGCATATAAAATTTTCTCGAAAGTAAAATTTAAGTTGTAATAGTTGACAAAAAAACATTAAAATAAATAATTTCTATAATAAAAAATAGTTACATAGAATTGAACTATGGTAAAAAAAAAAAAGAGTAAAATATAGACAACTACTTACTCAAAACAACTTCCCTCACTAATGTTACATTTGATATAATAAAAATCACTAGTTTCAATTAAGGTTTGATGTCACAATAAAACTAATAAAAATAGAGTAATTCTATAAAATATCAAATATCATTAAACAAGTTCTCTTCAAAAACATAGTAAAGTATCAAAATTGATAAATATATAGAGCAATATAATTCAACTCATCAATCAAATGGGTTTGCATATTTTGGTTATAATTGACTAATAAATTAAATAATTTAATATATTGAATGTATTGAATTATAATAAATTTATGAGTTGTAATCAGCTACCCAATAACTTATTTATCATAAATTTTTATCGTTATATCATTATCATCATGATATTACCATATGATACAATAGCATCATCAGTCATAACATCATCGACGTAAATATTAGCATTATATCATTTTTCCACCTATCTTAAATCATATTTTCTGGCCAAAAGCATGAAACCTTAATTTTGCATTAAAATCATAATATGATATTTTTTCGCTAAATCCATAAATCATCTTTTGTTTATGTGCCTTCAACTTTATAATGTAAGACATCATTGAACATATCATCCTCATACATGTCTTTCTTTTAGAGAATATTTTTGAAAGTATGATTTGTTTTCTATCACTAAGACGGGATAGAACAAGGAATGAAAGTACCTCCAGCCTACTTATGGATTATATGATATATTTGAAGGTTATGAAGATATGTTCTTCAATAACAAGTTTTGGACACAAGACCGACCTTTGGGTGGTAAAGTGTGCATCAAAGAAAGGAGAGTAGTTGGGTTCGAATTTCTCAGCCCTTGACCGACCTTGGCTGGACACTAGTGGATATTTTAGAGCTAGCGATGAAAGAGGTAACAAATGGCATCTTGCTAATACCGAAACGAGAATGAGTAGAAAATAGACACCACATGCATAGTTCATAAAAAAACTTACGACTCCACAAATGGTGTGGATTATGTTTTACAACTATAAGATGGGACGAAAAATATCATGAGACTCATTGGAGCAATAAAAGACTTATCACATATGATATATCTATACAAAATTTCCTAGTCTTATGTGAGCTATGAAATGATTATTGAAAATGAGTGGTTTTGTTCCATTTTCATAACATACTCCATTATTCTATGACTTCTACATCATATATTCATATACCAACATATGAACAAAAATAAGAAAGTTGATCTACTTGAAAAAATGGAACAAAGTTGAAAAATATTTTTTATCATTTATTAAATTTTTTTTAGTTTAGACTCAAATAATAATATATATTTAAGTTTGTGATAAAAACTACAATGATTAATTATTATAATTATTAATTACACTACAACAAACTTTATTTTTGGGTCACCTTGTTAGTTTTAGTCAGTTATAGATTGATCCAATTCATTTACTAAATGGTTTGTTAATTCATAGCCATTTAACTTTTAATCATTTTGGATATGGACTAGTTTGGTTTATTTTCCACTAAATCCATTTATTACTTAACATTCATCGTTGTTCAAATCGAGAAATCATACAAGTTAATTTGGTTTATCTAGATTACTCCAATCCAATCCAACTCATTAACATGTCTATGGATTGTTATGTTTTAATGAATAAATCATTAACTTATTATTTTTAGATTCATCATTGTTATTATCATAACATTAACATAAAATTAACATCATTACAATATCATCATTATCACCATAAGTTTTTCGCCAAAATTTTCACCAAATATTCACTACCATTTGGATTACTTTTCTAATGTTGATAAGTTATGTATTAAATTTTTAATCTCCTAGATGTTTTAGGTTTTTAATTTCTATTAAAAACTAAATTATTAAATATGTTAAAACAAATTGGTGTGATATTCTTGTTATTAAATTAATATGTCGTGTCTAGCCATTAAAAATAGAGAACAAGTTATTTATGATAAACAGTGATCGAGTGATACAAAATGAGATCTATGAAGTCATTAGCTAATAACACATACGTACTTAACATACATGTTGCAATCAATAACATAAATATCTTTTTTTTTTTTTTTTTTTTTTTTAAAAAAAAAAAAAAATTAAATTAAA
>OVBE01007443.1:0-18472 GCA_900406425.1 Iberis pinnata
GGTACATAAGATTATACCGTCCACTATAATGAGCAATGCCAGTTTGAACTTTTTCCAGGCAGGCATTTCTGGTTGTTTCTTCAACATGTCAAATATGTCCATTAAGGTGACATTTGTCTTATCACCAAACAGCGTCTCGTAAAACGTAGGCTCACCCTCGTTTCTGCTCTCCACAGATGTTATCTCGCTTTCATCGGGAATATTTCCACAAGGCAGACCAGTAATTTGCTGAATTCATTCAACAAGAATCTGAAAGGTTTGCCACCAAAGACAAACCATAACTCATGTTTTTTAAGCGTCACAAGTTGTCGGCACAAAAGATTGTGAATTAGCTTTCCGGAACTAGGACATCTCGCAACAGGCATCTCAAAAAGCTTCCCAAAACACGATTCATGCAACATGACTTTCTCAGGTTCATCTAGATGGTTGATGATTGTTGAGAGATACTCTATCTTCATGTAGATATGCATAGTGTTGTTTTCTGGAACTTCAGCAACGTCAAACAATCTTGGTGGCAGATTGTTGTCCATTGTAATAACTGTAAAAGAAACATCAAAACAATGGGCAAATGAATCAAATAACTAATGATTGTAGATAAAAAAAACTACGAAATAAAAAAAAAATCAGATGAAGAAAAATATTGCATATGTCAAAAAACAGATTACTAAGAAATCAGAACATCATTTCTATAATAACAACATGATTTCCTTCATGCATTAGACGACATAAGATGATTAAGAACTCTAAGTCACTAAGTATTTTGAGTTTCGAATGAAAATTTAGATTAATAAAAACATAAATCAAAACATGTTCTAGTTACTGATAAGTTACATGACTCTCTAACATAAACGTAATCGATTTTCGCTTTAATCAGTATCATATAAAAACATATAAGAAACATAAAAACCAGAAGGAAAACTATTGAAAACCTAAGAAACCATGAACAATCAAAATGATAAACACCCATCTTGCACAAACATAATACACCTAGAAGAAACATAAAAACCCGAATCTAATACACCTATAAGTGTATCATACAATCTAATACAGTATAAATTCGATGATTTAGACAATTTTTTGTTGTATTTAAGACCAACAGTTGATAACATTATTAAAGAGAGTTGAACTAATGATAAACACCCAAATCCCACAAAACATAATACACCTAAAGCAATCTCTAACAACAATCAAAGAATCAAATAAGAACCTTATACCCCCAATTCCAAAAAAAAACCAAAATCGCCGAGTGTAGAGTAAAATCAACCAAAATCCAAAATGAAATCGCAAAAAGAGAAGAAAGAGAATCGCAAAAGGAGAAGAAATAGAAATAGGTAGGTAAGGTCTAGTGTGAACCGGCGATTAGAGAGTATGGTCGCCGGAGATTAGAGAGTAGAACCACCGGAGACTTATTCGCCGGTAAATACCAGCTCAAAGTCGGCGAAGAAGAGGTGACAGTGGGGATTTCGATGCGGCGGTGAGAGAGCTAAAGGAGATGAACCAAATATTTACCTAGGTCGGTATGTGTGTTAATTACTTACCTTTTTATTTTTACATTTTGGATTAAATAATTACAAATAATTTTAAATTTTAATTTTAAAATGAAAACTAAAAAATAAAAAATAAAAACATCCATCGATGTTTAGGTAAATTTTTTAAAAAGAATCAAAGAGGATATAATTGTCATTTCACAATGGAAACTACCTTATTCACAAACGAATTCAAAACACACCTCTTTCTCCAATTAAAGAACCAAAGTGTGACCAATTCTACAATTATTTCTAAAATATATTATCACTTTTTGTATTGCGCAATAGTTTAAAAGACTACTCAACCTAATAATGCTTCTAGAAAGATGGCATCACATGATTACTCTTTATATTGCAGAAGTGATAAAACTGTTATTTGGTTAAGTAATAGTGAATCAGCTTTAAAACCGGTTCTGGTTTGATTCAAGGAGGAAATTAATTCTGAGCTGGTTTACTTATTGAACCTAAATCAAAATCAAAAGAGTAAAGTTGTTTTCTCGGTTGGTTAGGTTGTTAAAACAGCTTCAACGGCTCAAATGTGATGTTAAATTTCGAGCTCATCAAACAGAAGGATTTATGCTTCATCATCATCTTCTTGAGAGTTAAAGAGAGTGTTCTTGGATTGTTGAGTGATAGATTTTGATTTCTGTAAAGAACTTGTAATCATTCATCAGTTGATTTTCTAGTGCATTTGCCGGATTGATTCGGCCCCAGTGAGTAGCTCTCCAAATCGGAAGTGAACACTGGGTAATCAAATTAGTGTCTGTCATTCTTATCTTGCTTATTTGTTCTTAACTCAAAGTCGGAGAGAGAGAGAGAGAGAGAGAGAGAGAGAGAGAGAGAGAGAGAGAGAGAGAGAGAGAGAGAGAAAAACATAGAGANAGAGAGAGAGAGAGAGAGAGAGAGAGAGATAGAGAGAGAGAGAGTCAAGAATTGAGTCCAAAGATCATCAAGATCAGTCAAGGTGGAAAGGTGTTTTCGTAACAATTGGTATCAGAGCACAAGTGGAAGATCCCGATGACTGTAACAACGAGGATGGAGATAGATCAATTCGATGGGACTGGAGATTTCTCACTCTCGAAGGTTCGTATGATGGAACATCTTGGAAATCAAGGTTTGAAGGAAGTGATACTTAGCGATAACTTCGAAATGGCAGCTTAGGTGAGTAAGCCTGAGGAAGAAGGATCCAAACCCAGCTATTTTGATTCCTCAAAGGATGAGGTAAAACTTGACCCTATGAAACTTGAAAAGGCTAGAAATATTATAATCTTGAATGTTGGTGACCATGTTCTTAGGAAAATAAAATTTTGTTCTACTGCAACTTTTATGTGGACTATGTTAGATCGTATATATTTGTCTAAATCATTGCCAAATAGGATACATGTTCAGTCTCTTTTCTATACTTTCATATCAGATGCATCGAATTCAATAGATGTTAATGTATATTCTTTTCTAAAGATAGTGGCTGAGATGAGTAGTCTTAATGTAAACGTATCTGATGCAATTCAAGCTATTTTTTTTAGCTCTCTTCCAGGAAGTTATGATCAGCTAAAACACACATTGAAATACGTGAAGGAGACGTTAACACTTGAAGAAGTCATATCAGCTTCAAGATCAAAGGAAATGAAATAATCAGATTCATTAGAAGCTGGAAAGGTAATGTGAACTAGCTTGTACACTTCAGAGAGGGGGAGACCACAAGGTCAAAAAACAAAGAAGAACAAGGGTAAAGGGAGAAGCAAGTCTCCATCAAAGAACAAGAAAGTTTGCTGGTTTCATCACAAAGAAGGACATTTCAAGAAAGAATGTTATGCTAGAAAGAAGAAGATGGAAAATGAGGAACAAAATGAAGCAGGTGTTATAATAGAGAAGTTGGTGTACTCAGAAGCTTTGAGTATACATGAAGCAAGTGCAAAGGAAGTTTGGGTCATTGACTCTAGTTGCACATTGCACATGACTTCAAGAAAAGATTGGTTATCTGAATTTAATGAGAATGGTAAAACAACTATCATGTTAGGTGATGATCATGTGGTTGAGTTACTTGGATACGAGTCAGTCAGATTGAATACAAATGGAGGATGTGTCAAGACTATAAACAATGTCAAGTATGTACCAAACCTCAGGAGAAACCTAATATCTACAAGAGTGTTAGATGATTTAGGCTTCACACATGAAGGTGGAAATGGAAGGGTTAGGTTCTACAAAGATAAAAGGTTTGCACTAGTGGGAATTTTAAAGAATGGACTGTATGTGTTTAATGGAAAGACACAAGTGCCTGAAAATTGCATTAGTGAACAAGCAATGCCTAAGAAAATACTATGGCACAATAGAATGGGACACCTAGGTATTAACAACCTAATGATCTTGGTTGAGAAAGGACATTTTGAAGAAATCAGAGGTTAAGAACTTAGAGTTGTGTGAGTAATGTGTAATGGGAAAATCAAAGAAACTAAGTTTCAATGTTGCAAAGCATGATACAAAAGATCTTCTTGGTTACATACATGCAGATATATGGGGTACACCATCAATCACCCCATCTCATGCAGGTAATCAATATTTTATGTCAATTATATATGATAAATCTAGAAAGGTATGGCTGATATTTCTTAAAACAAATGACGAAACCTTTGATAGATTTTGTGAATGGAAGGTTATGGTTGAAAAACATATTGATAAAAAGGTGAAAACCTTAAGGACTGATAATGGTTTGGAGTTTTGTAATAACAGGTTTGATGCTTACTGTAAACTCCATGGTATTCAGAGGCATAGAACATGCACATATACCCCTCAACAAAATGGTGTAGCTGAGAAGATGAATAGAACAGTAATGGAGAAGGTTATATGTTTTTTAAATGAAACAAGTTTAGGTGAAGAGTTCTGGGCAGAAGCAGCTTCTACTGTGGCTTACCTGATCAATAGGTCACCTTCAGCAGTTGTGGATCACAATGTACCAGAGGAACTTTGGCTAAACAAGAAACCAGGTTATTCTCATCTTAAGAAGTTTGGTTCAGTTGCCTATGTTCACCATGATCAAGGTAAACTGAAACCAAGGGCCTTAAAGGGAGTATTTGTTGGATATTCTATAAGAGTTAAATGATATTAAATATGGATGTTAGATGAATGTAAATGTATTATCAATCGTAATGTTGTTTTTCATGGAGAACAGGTATACAAAGATACCCTTGGTGAAACAGAATCAAGGATTTCAAAGGAGCCTACAGATAATAGACAGGACAAGAGGGTTTATGAAACAGAAAATGGTAAACAAGAGTCCACTGGAGTAAGTCATCATCAAGGTAGATCTAGCACAGAAGAAGATGAAGAAAATGACTTCAGTGGAGAGGATACTGAAGCAGAGGAACCTCAACAAGGAGAATCAAGTCTCAGCAACTATCAGTTGGAAAGAGACAGGACAAGAAGGATAATCAGACCTCGAGCAAGGTTTGATGATTATATTGATGATGTAATAGCTTTTGCTTTTCTAACTGCAGGAGATATTAGAGAAACATCATAACCAAGTTGCTATCATGAAGCTAAAAAGGATGTAAATTGGAACAAGTGGAATGCTTCTGCAAAAGAAGAGATGTTATCTTTAAGTAAAAATCAGACTTGGGATTTGGTGGATAAACCCGATGGAGCTAAGATCATCAGTTGCAGATGGTTGTTCAAGCTGAAGGCAGGTATTCCAGGAGTTGAACCAACGAGATTTAAGGCAAGGTTTATAGCAAGAGGTTTTACACAAAGAGAAGGTATAGACTATCAAGAGGTGTTTGCACCAGTTGTCAAACGTATTTCTATAAGGATTCTATTGTCTATTGTGGTGAATCAAGACATGAAGTTGGAGCAGCTGGACATGAAGACAGCATTCTTACAAGGTAATCTTGGTCAATTTTGTACATGTAGCAAGCAGAAGAATTTATTGAAAAGGGTCAAGAGCATAAAGTCTGTAAGTTGAAGAAATCACTATATGGGTTAAAACAGTCTCCCCATCAATGGAATCACAAATTCAATAGATTTATGTTAGATCATAAGTTTAAAAGAAGTGACAGAGACGCCTGTGTATATGTGAAAAGAACAGGCAAAGACATGTTTGTCTACTTACTATTGTATGTAGATGATATGTTAATTGCATCTAAGGAGAAAGGTGAAGTTGATGATATCAAGTTTAAGCTAAATAAGGAATTTGAGATGAAAGACATGGGTGCAGCAAGTAAAATCTTGGGTATGGAAATCACTAGGGACAGGAAGGCAAATACATTGAGGCTTTCTCAATCAACATATCTGAAAAAGTATTATCCAGGTTCAATATGGAGGATTCAAAAGTAGTTGGTACACCCATTGGAGCTCATATCAAATTGGCCTCAACAAAGGATGAAGATGAATGCATAGACATAGAGGTAACTCCCTATCTAAGTGTTGTAGGTAGTGTGATGTATGCAATGGTTAATACTAGACCAGATTTAGCATATAGAGTTGGATTAGTAAGTAGATTTATGAATAAACCTGGAGATATACATTGGGAAACTGTGAAGTAGTTACTTAGATACATCAAAGGTTCAGTGAGTCATAGTTTAATGTTTACAAAGAATGAAGAAATGGATATTCAAGGTTTATGTAACTCAGACTTTGCATCGGATATAGATAAAAGCAGGTCTATTAGTGGTTATGTGTTCATGGCTGGTGGGAATACAATTAGCTGGAAATCAGGTCTACAAGGAGTTGTTGCTCTGTGTACAACAGAAGCAGAGTACATAGCGTTATCAGAAGCAGTTAAAGAAGCATTGTGGATTCAGGGTTTACTTGAATACATGGGTATAAATCAAGAAAGAACTGTGATATGGTGTGATTCTCAGTCAGCATTGAGTTTAGCAAAGAACAACATCTTCCATGAAAGGACAAAGCACATGAGGGTGAAGTATCATTTCATAAGAGAAATTATTGAAGAAGGTATGTTAGAAGTGTTGAAGATTCATACTTCGAAGAATCCAGCAGAGGTGCTCACTAAACATGTTCCTATAAATAAGTTTAGTGCAACATTACAATTTCTTAAACTGTTGAAGTGAAGGACTTAGGTCCTCATAACCAAAGGTTAGATCCAAGTTGGCAGTGCATTAGAAGTGTTTTTGAAGCTCTCTTAAAGTTGATTCAAGGTGGAGTGTTATTTGGTTAAGTAACAGTGAATCAGCTTTAAAATCAGTTCTGGTTTGATTCAAGGAGAAAATTAATTCTGAGCTGATTTACACAATAAACCCAAATCAAAATTAAAAGAGTAAAGTTATTTTCTCGGTTGGTTAGGTTGTTGAAACGGTTTCAACGGCTCAAATGTGATGTCAAATATCGAGCTCATCAAACATAAGGATTTATGCTTCATCATCATCTTCTTGAGAGTTAAAGAGAGTGTTCTTGGATTGCTGAGTGATAGATTTCGATTTCTGTAAAGAACTTGTAATCATTCATCAGTTGATTTTCTAATGCATTTGTCGGATTGATTCGGCCCTAGTGAGTAGCTCTCCAAATCGGAAGTGAACATTGGGTAATCAAATTTGTGTGTGTCATTCATATCTTGCTTATTTGTTCTTAACTCAAAGTCGAAGTGAGAGAGAGATTCCAAAGATCATGAAGATCAGTCAAGGTGCAAAAATGTTTTCGTAACAAAAACTAGTCTGTCTTTTGTCTTCTAAAAATATGGTCGCGTTTTAATCTTCAAAACCCGGATTTTTTTGCGTCTATATAGTTTTATTCTTTACATCATACAAAAGTTTTATATAACAAAAGATGATATAAAAAATTGTAAAAGTAACAGAAAATTCAAATAATAGCAACAAATCCAATAATCACTCTCTAAGAGTAGTTTTCAAGGAAAACACATATTCGTAGGAGGAAGAAAAAAAAAAGAGAAATACAATGAATGACAATCAAATTAAATCGATTTATGAACACTGATCACGCATATCGTAATCGCATAATGTCACATAAATAGACATATAATATCTATAAGTGAGATATCTTTATCTATTGTCTCAATTACGCTTAAACATTTGTCTGAAGCAGAACTTCATTTGGTAAGAGACCGAACATGTTCTTATATCAACAAGGTTAATGAAAAAGAATCAATCGCAAGAAGTAACAGAGAGTGCAACGCGAAGATCATTAGAAGTTCCAGAGACGTACATTCTGTGAGTCTCGATTTCTTCTCCTCTCCGGTCACTGGAGGCCGCTGCCACGTCAGCTGCAGCCGCATAATGGATTCCGTTGTTGACATCATCTCCGGTGGAGAATATGATCTCCCTTAGAATGGGTTCATGTCCGTTTAGAAGATTTCCCATACTCAGCACCTTCCTCCATGACTGGTTCGCGGACGGTGGCGAGAACAGATTTGACACCACTTGTCTCTCTCTATAACTCACTTCCTGTCTACTTACTTCCATCTCCTGTGTTTTCATGACCACACACGTTATTACATTCCCCAACTAGAGAAATTCTCGTTAGTTTTAATGATGACTCACCGTATTGATTTTGCTCTCTTCATCCTTTGAGCTCATTTCCATCGTTGAAGCATAAATTCCGTAGAAGTCGCTGAATATAACTTGAGCAAGGCGTGATGCGTCCAGGAACTTTCTATGAAGAGATGCTGCAACTGTTACCAACTTCTCCACGTGTTCAAAGACCACGCAGAGATGTCTCAGGTCATTGACGACTTTTACTCTGTCTGAAATATTGTCCCCTGCATCCGAATGTGTTATATATTAAGACGAGGGCCAAAAGGAGAAGGTGGTTCAAAGTGTTTGTATAATTAGAGAGAAAAGAAGTATTACGTTGTAAAGACCCCAAAGTAGATTTGATAGTGCGATAGAGTTGGTCCAATTTAGAGGTCATATCTTTCATGCCCCCAAAATTTGTCTGGTTAAGAGTGTCCGCTGATCCTCTGAAGGCTGTGCAGACCATTTGTTCAAGAAGCTGATGAGGCCGCACTGTTTCCAGGTAATGAAGAATCTGAAAAATTTGCCAAGAGACTGAGGTAAAATGTAGCTCTCACAAGATGTTATCGGCATGAATGATCTCAAAAAGACACAGACCTTCTCTCCCTCTCGGTTGGGGTCTAGGAGAGGCTTTTGGTCATCAGCTGGCAAAGCAGGTGCATTGTTCCAACTTTTTCTCCATAAGTTTCCTTCATCAGACATCCGTCTAGAAAGGCAGCCTTGAGGAGGCCATTTACCTTTTGAGCCTTCGGTGAGGGGGCCTGCCGATGGTTCAGTGGTTTTAGGTTCAAAGCTCTCCCAATCTCCAGGTGAATGCCATCTGATAAAGTCCTCAAATATGGCATCTGGGTTTGCCGCTTTGAATGCTGACATGTCTGCAAACACCTTTGTGAGATAACGAAAATAAGAAAGCAAGGGATGTATTGAAGATAGATTTACAGAACTATAAGCTCCTATCCTTCTCTTGCAATTGACTCAAACTTGAAATTAGATGACAAAGACTATTAATGAACAGTTCTTCTACGTTATCATCCCTAGAGAACAGAAACAGAATATAAGAATCTCACCAGATAATAAAATGTCTTTCTCCAACTGGCCAGGAATGTTCTGAAATTCAAAGGGAAAATATGTGTATTAAAATAGACAAATAACAAACTGAACTAAAAAAAAGTGACACCCATGTTCTTTTATTTAGCCTACATTAAACACGAGCATATACACAAAAACCCATAGTTTAACAAGGCGATGCATAAAACACATTTGCTAAGACACATTACGGTTATAAAAACATTTTACGTATATAACCAAACCATGTAAACTTCTAGTACGAAGTTGAGCTTACAAGGGAATCACCAAACGCTTCAACAGCCTGGAGTCTTTCTTCATGCATATCTTCAGTCATAAGAGGTGGATCCTGTCATAAACAAGAAAACATGAAACCGTTATCAACAAGATAGGAAGCAGGCAGGGTCAAGTCGGATGCTAACCTGGGTATACGGGGCATGGAGTTGCTGACGTGATTTCAGGAGCATCATGGTCCCCACTGGTCCAGCTGAACCTCTCCTGAAGGCATCTGTTGGGCGTTGGGTCACAGAATCTGTGCTTTCAGTTTTCTTCTCAAATCTGAGTCGATTTGATGTTTCTTCTGCAATTGAGCTGTATCCAACCAAAAGGGATTTAAAAACTTAGCAGTGGTCAAGATTTCTTCTCTCTGATTTTTTAACATTCAATCAATATTTCTTCTCTCTGCATATCTTTACTTGTAACAAGAACCTAGAGCTCTCACTTGCTAAGTTCACCTGTCACGTTTCCTTTGTAGATCTTCTGAGGATGTATTTCTTCTCTTCTCAACCTTACGGTGTTCCTGAAGATTCATAAATAACAAAATTTCAAGCCCACAACACAGAGGAACTGCAGGAGTTAGGATCTTCTACTGGGTTTTCTGAAGGAGTTTGGAACTCCTACACCTTTTACATTTGGGTTGCTATTGTTAATTTAATTAACATATACTGGCAGCACATAACAACAAATGCACAAAATACAGAAAAACTTAGCCAATTACCTCCATGGAAACTGATGCATCTGAACTGTCTGAACTGTCTTCATTTCCTATACAGTCTAGGAACTCTTCATTCATTTCACACTTTTTTTCAATGCAAATTGCAAGCTGATCAACGAGGAAGAAATTGTTAGTGTCGACACGTAATTTAACACTTCTGGTTAAAGATACATAGGGGATTACCAGGTGCAACTTCTGGTTGATCAAACAAGTAGACAAATCAATAGATCCGTCAATTGGCATTTTAGGCAACGGCTGTAACTCTTCCCAGCACCAACGAACTTCACGGACAAACTCTATCCAGAGAAAGGCGATGGCTAGAGATGGGATGCAAAAAAAATAAATAAATGAAACATCTATTGATCAGATAATTCCTTAATCACTCGGAATTTAATCCATTTTGCCTCTAGTGAGGCATGGCTAACCAAATATGGCGGTGTCTACTGGCACATACCACGGATGTTGCAGTTTCCAAACCACATTGAGTGCAAACAGAATTGTGTAAAAAGAGATTCAAGTGGTGCAGCCTTAAGAGCTCGAGAAAGCCTGTGTTCGCCTTTAGTAAAATCTGGGAGTTTAGATCCTGCAAGATAAGATTGGAAAAAGGTGAAACAATACCATATATCTGGATTCCAACAAATGCCTGGAACAAAAGGGATATATCTTCATATGCTCCTAGCTTCAACTTTTGAAATTCATGCATCAAATTATAGAAGGTTTCAAAATGAATAATATCATTGGTAACTCGAATTCTTGACCCAACAATGATAATTAATATCCAATGTTGTCTAGCAGTAACACATGCGTATATCTATGCTACCAGACATTGGTAACATGCATCTACTTTTACACATAATATAGTAGAAAAATACCCTCATGAAAGAGATCTTTAATCACCCGATCAAGAACTGTTGGAGGAGGTATGACCACTGAGGTCCTCAAATTTTCAGAACTCGGATTTTCCACTGCGAGGTATTATAAGAACATTAGCTGGCGGGATTGAAAAAGAAACAGTAGATAGTGGAAATGTCAGGAAAAGCTAATGCTGTAAAAGAATTAGAACATGAAAGAAATTATTTCATGTGCTACAACTGTTGCTAATGGAAGTTTCTACATGTGACTGAAACATCAGGAAACAATTAAAAGCACAAAATTGCATAGACCTGATACAAAATCCTCCATAAATTCAGTTGTGAAGGATGTATCCAACGCTTCAACCAAGCACAAAAGTTGCGAAGCAAAATCAATTCTTTTCCCATGTGAAGGATCACCCCTGATAAGACAATATTTTTAATAAAACTGAAAGGGAAAAATAATACAACACAACACATGTAAACAGCTATTTTTCTTATAATGGAAAACTATGAGAAGCATTTCTTACAAATATGGTGAGAGGATTGGGTGTAAAATCCACTTCTCAGCTTCATGGGGTGAAACATTTTCAAGTTCGGCCATCTCAAGTGTGCTTTCTACAGTCCGGTCAGCCCATGTGACCACCAATTCAAATCCTATCCATATCAGCTACAACATTAGATAATGGATTCCTTGAATCACAATACCACCATAGGTCCATATGCTTAAAGAACGATATCATATAGTTATGTCATCACATATCAACTATCATCTCTGTGTACATCTGATTACAGAGGTGTACAAAAATCAGGTCGTAAAATCGATGCATGAGTTGTATAATCCTGGATAAACACACATGGCCTTAACTAATTTGTAAGAAGGAAAGGTAAAATACTTAATCTAAAATGATGATTTTTTCACACGCTGCACTGATGTACCTCTAAGTGGATCTTCAGCAGAGTACCATTCACTCCAAGGACAATCATCATCCCAGTGCACCTTCTTGTGTGACTCACAACCATAGTGTTCTGCAGTGTCTGCTTTGTGATCCACAAGTTCATCCATATCATCTTCCTCATCCTCCTCGTCATATGTGAAGGTTTGGTATGTTAGCCTCATCATAAAATGGACTTTGAAATTATGCATTGAGAAGTCCACTCCTGAATACACCTTCGGATAATAAACCGTCGTCAATAAATACAATATCTAGCAAAACAATTTGATTACGTGATAGACAACCAGATCTCAAGTCAAAATAAAAAATGGCTCCCAAACTAATATCAATCTTGAAGCATGTTGTAATAACATAAAAATTTATAATACGGCAATATAGTATGTGAAAACAAAACCATAGAAAATTAAGAGCACCTAGATTGGAAACCAGCTTTTCATTATTGATAGATAATGCTTGGTAAAAAAAAATTCAGGTCCGTCTCGATAAGAAATATGTAATAATGGACAGAACTAACTAAGAACCGAAAGAACTTACGAACTTAGAAACAAACAACTCATATAACCCTTCCAGATGCATGAGTTTTACAGGGACTTGACTGGCAATACGATCTGCTTCAAATCTTCTAGTAAAAACAGTGCCCATATTTTGGATTCCAATATATGCTTTGCGTGAAGGGTCATGTACAGGGACAAAGGCTGGCCACAAGCTGCATACCAAAGTCATATGAAAATTAATTAAAAATAACTTAACCAAATATGCGCCTGATCATTATCTCCTTGGCCAAAGACCCTCAGGGATGATATTCCTATTAATTTTGATTATTAAGACTTCATAGTATTGATAGGCAATTTGGTATCATGACAAAGAAAGTGTGTTGTTTAAGTTTGACTTGATGATGCTAAAGCTAAAGTGGTTTTACTGGCTAAGACATTGTACCTGGCACAGTTAGACATAGCAATAGCAACGGCGCTTAGAAGCTTGCTAGACTCTGGTGTATCAAGAAGTACCCCACTGGCACTTTGTGGAGCAATCAACTAGAAGATGCAACGATACTCAATAAAATATCAAGCATCTAAACAGGCAGGGAAGATTTCACGGAAAGTTATGGATTTAAAGCCTACCAGAAAATCCTTTACCCCAAAGCAAAGCTGAAGATCATGCAAATTGCTGTTCCAGTTACCAATTCCAGCTGTATTAGCAAGAAAGCAATCATGAAACAGAAAGTTTGGTTTCTTAAAAACATAGAACATATTATACTGAGTCATATATACCTTGTTGGATGCCATTATAGTCAATTTGAAAATAGAACTCCATGCAGTAGCTCTTTGCCACATTTTTTAGGTCATATTTGACCCTAAACAAAGTCTTTGAATCCTCCATTGCAACAGCACCCTTTTCCTGCACTCACACAATGCAAGTAATCTAAGAGGTAAAACAAATAAGGAAACTACAGTAAACTTCACATTACAGGTCCGAGTCCAATTTTGATTATCAAAATTCAGAAATAGTAAAACTAGCTATATATACGCACTCATGTGATTCTAATGAGTTCAGCAAGTCCCATTTGCACATATAGAACTCGATCGAAGATGGATGATACAATCTGGAAAAGCAAACGTACCACCAGGTTTCTCGGACCATCGGCTAACCATTGACGACAAGTTGCTTCAATGTCTGAGATAAACCTAAAAAGCAACGGGATCAACAGTGACATTCCGAAAGGAAAAGAAGAACGCAGTATTGAATAAAAAGCATTCAAATCGTGAAGACGACTACCTTTCCCAAGAAGAAGCTAAAGTAAAATCATCGAAATGTTGTACCTGAAAAACAACTTATGATCCATGAATAGAAAACGAACAGAAAAAGAGAAAATGACGAAAAAGTTAATTGGAGGTAGTAAGTGGCATACCTCTTCTTCCGTATCATCATCATCAATAGGATTCGGTCTGCTTGCAGAAGCCATATAAATTAAATATCGATTTCGTCTCTCTCTATCTTTCTCTCTCTGTCTGGGTAAGGAATATTTGCAGATCCTTGGATCCGCTTCGGAAAAGAAGAACGACGATGGTGGTGAAGTTGCAGGCTTACGCAACAGACGGTTCAATGAGAAAGAAACGTCGACGTTTGAGGCTGACTTGGGTTTTTTGATAAGCAGTGAGAACACGCGTGCCGTCTCGTTTTTTTCTATTAATGAAAAACGGGTTACATTCTATTTGTCGAGTTTTCCTACACGGTCACAAAAAGACCAATATAAATGGCCCTAAGGCCCCTAACATTAGCCCGTTACACTACTTATCATTAATGCTAGTATAATTTTTTTTCTAAGAGTGTCACATAATTTCAAGTGGGGATATTGGATGATGTATTTTAAAGTAATTGGATATATTTTATTAAAAAATAGTGTTATTTAATTGTGTATTTAAGATAGAAAAATTAAAACTCATTGTTATTGAAATATGTGTTTGTCTAGTATATTTACAAATACATTAAATATAGGTGTTATTCCATTTTTACCTGATTTCATTTGATTTTAGTTAAGATTGATTAGGGGTATAACCGCGCTACGCGCGGTATATGTTTTAAAAAACTTACATATGTTATAAGTAACGAAAGAGTTTGACAATTATGTGTTAACATTATCTTATTTTGTGAGGACAATATAGGATACTCTAATATATATTCAATTTAATATCCTTAACTTTCATATGATCAAGATTTTAAGAAGGAAAAAATAAACTAAATAAGAGAATGTCTAATTTATATTATATTTAATGGTTTAGTTACGTGTTGCAATATAATATTGTCGTATTTTAAGTATGTCTAGTTGTTATTAGACTCATTTTAAAAAAACTTTTTAATAAATGATATAATTTGGCTTTTATATTCACAAAATTTTATAATCTACTACGGAAAGAACTTTTGAGCTTGTGATAATTAATATTTATAATTTATGTAGCAACGTCATTAATGATTTAATGATATTGAATATAGACAGCATCACATGAGTTGCTTGTTTAATCAATTGTTTTGTTTGTTCATGGTTGTTTAAATTTGCTCACTGTTTAAGTAAAAGTCAGGCAGTAGAAAATGCCATGTAAATAGGTTTCTCTAGCGAGGACGGACGGATTCACATACTATCTCATAACACATAATAATAGAATTTATTTTAATGTTTTCGTACGATTTTTCAAATTTAAAATCAGTTTAAGTGGTTTAAAGTTTTCCTATGTGTAATAAACAACTCAATACTTTACATATACAAACACAAAAGTTTCACATGAATCACTTGTTTATCATTGTATGTAAAGATACAGAGACATTTAAACTCAAATGAGAGAGAAATAGAGATATACAATAAAAGGCCTATTAGAAAGAAAAAAGATGATGTAAAATAAATCTTTATTTCACATTAATCACAAATGTACAATAGTAAAGTGTTTATATACAAACTTTCTCCTCACATTCTTGTTACTAACTAACTGTTAACAACTAACAACTAACTAACACTCTATTAAGCTCACACTAAGTCTAATAAGGATAAGAGATTATCACCAAAGACTGTTCAAAATCCTATTTACTTGAAAAAGTGATGAAAATGGAGTCTTTCTAGGTCTTACCTTTCATGCGAAATCTTTTGCAGAACTATGGATTGCTACAACAAAGATTGCACCGAGCTAATAAATAAACAATTTCACAGTCCGCTATTTTTTGGAAGAGTGAAAACTTTGGTTTAATTTTTTTAAAATTAAGCTTACCCATCCTGTATCGAGTGGAGAAAAATCATAGAAAGCTTAATTAAACAACCAAATTTTTCTTGCATTTATAAGTTTCCCTCTATTAATTTAAAACTCTCATGTATCCAACAACATAGATTGTTAAACGGCAAAACACATTGTGTTTGAGGGAACTCCGTTCCGCCATCTAAGTTTATGCTATTGAATCTAAGATAAGTAATTTACCTTAAAGTCATCTTTGTTTCCATTGTGCTATAGAATCTCCTTGGTTGGCTTTATGTACATAGATAAAGCCTGCCATAACATTTACAATATAAAAGTGAGTCTCTAAAGGAAGTAAGAAACAAAAAGATAGAAGAATGCGTTTTGAGGCAGCCTCTAAAGGAAAGTCAAAGAATTATCACCCACATGATTCATAAATATATCATAAGCATTAATATCTCTTTCTTTTTTATATCATATACGTTTTTAAAAATTCATACCATAAGTTACCAACAACATCTATCTATTTCATGGAACATATTCTTCTGTCGCATACAAAGAACTTGTTCCTTCCGTTGTTAAACTGATTATATGTGTTTTCGCTCGTAGTTTTAATAAGTTATGTCACAAACTAAATGACAAAGAACAACACCTCAAGCTCATCGTAGAGAAACTTCTTTGCAAGTACATCATCAACTTCATAGAATTATAGCCTCTCATCTGCAACCTAAGCTTCCATATCATTGTAAATATCACCAAACACAACATTCTACTTCTTATTCTTTGTTTCAGGGTTGTTGTTGCTGCGTATAATTTCTCTAGCTTCTAAAATATTCTTGACCATTTCTCTTTCTCCACTTCTATTTACGAAACAATCTCTGCTAGCTTTGTGTTTGTCTCTTCCTCTGACTCGTGTGCTTTCTTGCTAAGCTCATAGTTTACAATGCTTCTTGGTGAATTATTAATCTCCTCAATTCTCTGATAAGATTCAGTCTCTTGCGCAGAGCTTTTATAGGAGCAAGGCCAACTTCTCTAAAGTCCTAGCCTTTTCCATTTCCTTTTTCGCCTTAATTAACCTACTCTCTATAATATACATTCGTGCTTTGGCTTGTTCAGATAATTTCTTTGCCATTCTAAGTTCATCTGTTACGGCTGCAGAAAATGATTTTGCCTCCTCTGCCTCTTTTGTCACATGCTCCAACTTCATGGTTGTTTCCATCAATTCTTATTTTGCTCCCTTATCGTTTGTCCGGACCAAACCCACAGTTTCTCTCTGCTTAATTTATGGTAGATTATGTCTCTCACTTTCGAGCTTAAGCTATAATGGACAATTGCGCAGCGCTATTTTTCAATGTTTTCACCTCGAAATATGATTTCTCAATGTTGGATTTGACTACTTCGAGCTCTCTTTTTACAAAATCAACAAGCTCATATATGTCACTATTACTCCTCTTTTCCATCAATGGAAGAGAACTTGAATTCCCCGTTAAAGCCGCTAATTCAGCCTTGAAATCATACTAAAGAGAAAAAGCAATATGTAGCTTAGTTTTCACATCATCAGTCACATGAACCTCTTGATTAAGCCTTTCGATATCATCTTCCACTATCTTTAGTTCCTATTATAAACGTATTGGTCTCAAGTCATTGCTGAGCCAAATATCTTCTCTTCTGCTTTGAGATGTGTTGTGTGTGCGGATTCTAACAATTCCTTTGCAGCAATTAGTTTATGCTCAAACCGTCCATCGTTCTCTCAGTCTCTTTAGCTTCCATAACAACATCTTTAGCATTCTTCGCAGCTAAATCTCTTTCCCACAACATTTCTTCGTATTCATTACAAACAATTTCAATCTCCTCTTGTATGGATCGTAGCTCTCAAGAGGCTGGGACTTCACTCCTAATGATCTTCCTGGACCCCCAAAGAATGACTTCTATCTGGATATATGAGGCAATATGCTTCTAAGTGGAATTCTTGAAGAAAAAAACATGAGAGCCAAACTCGTGACAAGGTTTATCAAGCCATGACGAATATCTTTTCAACTGAATTGTGTCATATATCGCATTTTTAAATCAACTCCTCTGCAAATCATTGCTTTTATGGTAAATAAAGCGATATGAGGATCCAAATAAAGAACATATGTATGCAAGTCAGATCCAAAACCCATTGATGATGCTATAATTTGGTAAAGAATCAATTGGATTCGATTATAGTTTACTACTTTACATATGCTAGTAAGGAAAGCAAAGATGAAAAGCTCCATTGATGTCGAAATCAGAATCTCTCGCAATCCTATTTCATGTCTCAAAATTAACAAGGTTGAAAACAGGATTGTAGATCAAGAAGGATAAAAGGAGAAGATAAATCAAAATTCAAAAACTTACGAAGCAATCGTCATCAGTGGTAAAGATCTTCTTCTTCTTAGAGACCATGTACCGAAGCACGGAGTAGTGGAATGGTTTATCGAGATGCAAGAAACTTTGGTTCTGAGGATTCGGTTGATGTGGTTTCTATTGTAAAGCTCGTAATCATAAGATTCATAGCTTTTAGGAACACGAAGAATCACATATATTCCATTTATACAAAGAAACCCAAGAGACTGGAGATGAAAATTAAACACTGTGAAACGTAAATGGGAGCTCAAATCGGCTCAAATCTTGATGATGATGTGTCAATATTTCTCGAAAGATGGTTTAGAGAGCTCACGTGGCGCAAAGGAATGCATTTGGGAGAAGCTGATGTGGCAGTTACCAGAGACCTCGATTTGTTTCTTTTATTTAGTATAATTTTAATTCGTTTCATTTTCTATAATACGTATAACCCAAATACTCCACAGAAAATTCTGATTTTGAAACACATGTCTTCTAATAACAATACAAATATATATATA
>OVBE01007444.1:0-18472 GCA_900406425.1 Iberis pinnata
CCAAGTATGTTTTAATGGTTCTTGACCATAATAGGTAGTTGATACCTTTAAGAATCATAGGAGCAGAATGGTTTTTAAGGTTATCCATTGAGAATCAAGAGAATAGCTAGCGGAAGTAAAAAGATGTCTAGGAGAATGAATGACCGAGAGAATGAATGACCGAGAGAATGATATGAAGAGAGATTATGAGAGAATATGAAGAAATAGTGGTTTAGAATCTAAAACGCTCTGATACCATGTTAGAATTTGTAGATTAAAGATTCAATAGTTTCAAGAACATGAAGAACATTGTTGGAGAAAGAGAGAGAGACAAAGAGAATAAAGGATGAGAAGTTATTTTTCTCATTAAGTTATTAAANTTTTACAACAAGAAATATATAGAGAAAAGCAATGGATCGACACAAATACAAAAGAGGAAAGGTTTTTTAATGTCTTGGCTAAAGTGTGCTGGCCATTTTGAGCTTAATGGCCAGCTGGCTCGGCAGTCGATGCACGCTAAGTCTCCTATCGGCACATGTGACTTCCAACGGCTACTTTCTCGACCAAATCTCTTCTTTTCTTAGTCAAACTCTTCTAGAAGCTTTTCTAAGATATTTCCTTGATACTACAATTGGTTTAATCCCAATTGCCCACATAAAACCAATTTTGGCCCGGTTAGAACATTTATGCGCATTATCGCAAATGACCGGCTCGATAGATTAATTATGGACCATGCGCATACTTATGGGACTTGTTCCACACGCATCTGCTTTGTCTAGCTTGGCTGTTACGTTTGTCTTAGTCCCATACACATGTTCCATCTTCTCCTTAGCATCCATGCTCACTTAGCCTTAGTTTTGTCTGAGACTTATGATAGCTTCAACCTTGATCATTTCCATCTTAGCTCTTGAGTCTTTCCTTAGCTTTCTCAATACATCTACCATTGCTATCAAGTTGTACTTGATCTCGAAGTTGTTGTTTTGTACAGCAGGAGGTGTGATTCCATGATGCTGGATGTGAGTGTTCGGGTTGTCACCAGCACCAATAGTGTGCTGGTTATGGCGGTCAACGTTGTCTTCCATTTTCAAATCCAACCTTCTTAAATGTTCCAAGCGTTTGTGTTCACGTCTGGCGCGAGAGTATTCCCTTTCAAGAACACGAATATCTTCAACGATTGGAATTAAGTCTATTGGTCCTCTGCTTCGCATGTTCATACACAGCTATGCAAGTACCTGAAAATAAAGGAAACAAATGAAAAGAAGGTGAGTATGGTAGGAGAAAAGAAATTTGATCTCAATAGATCCAAAATCCAGAATGTAACAAACAAACAACCAATTGGCAAAGGAGAAATTGATAACAAGGTTTTTCGGTCTTGTTTTGTGAGATCAATTCCTTATCCACACACTGTTATCATGTCATTGGTGTCAATCCAAATGGGTGTGATGCTAACAATCTGGATGTAATGGAACTACTAATTCAAGCTAAATATAAGAATGAGGGTTTTACTAACAAGTCCTAAGCAAACAAAACATGCAGAAAACTAAAACAGGAAACTGGAAACAAATACTAACATGCGTTGACATATACTAAGCATAAAAAACAGGACACTAAAATAGGTAAAAATGCAATTAAGTGGGAAGCAGTTCCTGAGGAAAAGGGTAATTGACTAGAGATCCTTCCTGAACTACCTAAGCACCTAACATACCACAAACAATGAGTTAACCCCTAGACAGTATATTCATATGCAACCAAGTTTAATGTCTTAGTAAATGGTTTCAAGCAAAGCAATCACCAGAGTAACTCTCGTTAACGGTACACTACTAAGCAGGCGTGAGGAACCAATCTACTAAATCCAATAAGTACCCTAAACATCTAATCTCTTAGGCTAGAATGTGCAAATCTCTGAAATCACCATGTTCAGGTATTTCATCGAACACCTTCTGAGTGCTGAAATACCTAATATCATATTTCAGTTGATCCAAAAGAAATCAGCATGAAGAGCAATGAAACATAAGGGATCTAGATGCAAATCAACTTAGGTAATTAATAAGAACAGGACTTCAACACTAGTCTACCCCATCCTCAGGAACCTAAGGTAACTACTCACTATGCATGTTTGATGCGAAATTAGTAAAACAGGAAAGCATAGCTACTAAGGAAAACATGAAGATCAAAAGTCAAAGATGATGAACACCAAGAACACTAACCCAGAAAAATAGAGTATCAATGGAACAGTAAAGAAAACAGAGAAAGTGATCAAGCTAAAAACGAGATTAAAAGCATAAAAATGTAGATCAACATGCACCAAATAGTTCACAGCCCTAATCTAAGCATGAAAATGAAGAAAACAGAAGATAAACATAAAGCTAACCAAAATTTGGGTTTAAAACATGAAGAACATCAAGAACAAAAAGAGAGAAAATAAAACCTAAGACAAAAGCTAAAAATGGCCAAAAAAAGAGGATTTTCGAAATGGAGGCATTTAGGGCTTTTTATAGTGTTCAGAGAAAAGCCCTAAAACACATAAAATACAAAAGGCAATCATTAAATTAGGTCTTGGGTCTGGTCCATCCTGATTCGGAGTTGGTCGGGTCGGAGCTGCTTGGGCTCAAGTTGAAGGATGCATGCGATCAAGGTGGGCTCGCGATTATCGAGCCAGACTTGATTGTTGATCGAGCTGGAGACTTGCGTGATTGAGCTAGTTTTTGACTTGGCTCGATCTTGGGATCAAGTGATTGAGGCGTAAGGCCAAGGCTCGATGTGAGGGCTTGGTCGAATTTTTGACTTAAGCTACACTTGAATTGGTTCCATTCCATGCATTTTCCTTTCCTTCTCCAAATTCGCAACAACGTTCTGAAAGCTCCTGAAAGTCCTGAAAAATATCCAAAATGCATGTGCATGCAAGTGCTAATGCAAAACTTCCTAAAAATTGCAAACTTGCTAATAACATCTATAGATGCAACATATGTAAACCTAAAAGACCCTAAAATGATGCTAAATGACTTCTAAAAATCACTAAAATGCAGAGACATAATCGATCTCTTTCTTCAGAAGCTCCTATTTTTCCTAGATCTATCGAGCCATAAATCAAGGATCGATCAATCTGAAGTCCCTGGTTTTTTCCGTAAATAGGATTGATCGATCTCTTCCTCTGCATCTTTTTCCGACCTTTTCAAATTTGTGTTTTCTGCAGAATCATCATCTTTCGCAACTAAACCCGAGGTTATTGACTTACAGTAGCCCTTTGGATTGTCTTCAAAGTTCGCAGGAAGAACACTAGCTTGTCTTTTTACAGCTTCTGAAGTCTGAGCTACTTGAATTTCCAAATGCTTGACTTGAGTAGAAAATGCTTCGAATTTTTGGGTCAAATCATTGTACATACTATTCATCTTGACAGTTAGGTTCCTTTCAGTTTGTTGATGACCTTCCAGTATCTTTTAGAGCATGGCTTCCATCTTGTTCTCTTGTTGAGGTTGAGCTAATTGTTGAAACATATGCTGAGATGGTTGTTGAAAGCCGCATGAGTTGGAGTTCTACACAAAATATTGTTGTTGAGGTGAGTACACTTGGTCTTGGAAAGCACAACATGCTGCTTCTGCACTTTTAGTAAAGTTCATATGTTTCTGGTTTAGATTCTTGAGAAGCTGAGTGAGCAGTCCTTTCATTTCTGAAACTTGTCCTTTCATTTCTGAAATTTCAGAGTTCTCGGAAGTAGTTACCTTCATCCTTCTATCATAATCTGGGCAATGGTTATTGTTGCTTGTACCTAGGTTTTCTATAAGTTGATAGGCATCGCCAACGGATTTGGTCATGAAATTACCATTGCTAGCAGCATCCAAAGAGAGTCAATACTGATGGTCTACACCCCTTTAAAAGATGTTGAGAAGATTCAGCTCAGAGAACCCATGGTGAGGACAATCACGAAGGTACTCCTTGAAAATTTCCCATGATTCATAGAAGGTTTCTACAAGACTTCACTAAAACTGAGAGATCATATTTCGTAGAGAATTGGTCCTGTTGGTGGTGTAGAAGTGGCTGAGAAACTTGGATCTACATTCATCCCAAGTCTTAATAGAGTTTGCTGGAAGAGACTTTAACCATCTGAGTGCCTTATCGGCTAGAGAATGAGTAAACAAGGTGTAGTATAAGTAGTCATTTAAAACTCCATTGAGTCGAATAGTGCTGCATATATCTTCAAAGATGTCGACATGATCCATGGGATGTTCATAAGCTAAACCATGGAATTGGTTATGCCTAACCATAGTGAAGAGTTGTTGAGGTATAGTGAATTATTTCCTAGGAGGTGGGTTAGGGCGAATGGCATTCATGTTAGCAAAGAATGTGTGGGGATTGTTGAAGTCACCTACCATAGGGTGATTCTGGGCTGGACGATTGTCAGGCACTGAGTTAGAGCGTTCTAACTTCGAGAGTTCTACGTTACTGAGGTTGAGCAAGTCTTTGGATTTTTCAGATCCTTTGGACATGCACTTGTAAAAACGAAATCAAGAAGAAAGAAAGCTTGAGTACTGTAAAAGGAAAAATTCCTAGACTAAAATCTTAAGAAAACTTAAGAGGCACAATTGGTCCCCGGCAATGGCGCCAAAAACATGAGTATATCAATATTGCCCTCTAGAACACGGTGATAATGACTACAAGGCATGGTTCTCTACCACGAAAACATGGAAACAAATAAGTCTTTCTTATCCTAACTCACCGTGGTACTCATCTATCTAGTTTTCCCTATCTGTTCCACATTACGCATTCACTTTTTGGCTTGCAGTTATTGATAGGCTCTCGGCTAGCAGAAGAATGAGGAGTTGGGGTCACTACCAACCTTGCATCTTATGTGGAGAACCTGATGAAACAAGAGATCATCTTTTCTTCGCATGCCCATACAGCTTCACCATCTGGTCGGATCTCACCGCACCCATATTGCATCGCCGTATCACTTGTGATTGGTCCACCACCCTACTTGAGCTTCTTCATCCTACCTATTCACGTTCAGATTCGGTCCTCCTCAAGATTTTCTCCTAGACAACCATAAACCATATTTGGCATGAGCGCAATGGGCGTCTCCACGCTAGAACTCCACAGTACACCACTCGTCCTCGGCAGCTAATCACCTATTGCATCATTGACCGAATAACAAGCCTTGCCTATGGACCTAGTTCTCCTCTCCACAATCTACCACCGCTGGAGATCTCTTACCCAATGACACTCCCTCCTCCCATTTTACCTCACCTGGATCAGCTCATCTCAACTCGATTGTTTATGCCCTCTAGGTTGTGTTCAAGGGTCTGTACTCTTTTTCCTGATTCTAGTTGTATCCCACATGATTTTCTATAATCAGGTTTTAACGAGACAACCTTTGAACACTCTCTAAACCTAAGGGCCCTCGGCATTGCCAACCATCTTGCTTAATTTTAATTTGTTTCTATTATGCAAATCTTGTAAATATAATCGTTTCTTTTTTATAAATAAAATTAATATTTCATCAAAAAAATTGTATATATTATTCGTAGGGACACGTGTCTAATACATTTTCTTTGAAAATCGGTAGTTTGAACCGTAGACTTAGGATCTACGGTTTCATTTTCGGAAATGGGTAATTTATTTATAGTGATTTGTACTTACGGTTCTTAATCATTTACCTTTTCACCTATACCCTCCTCTTTGTTATTTTCACCTTGGATATATTCTTTTGTTAAATCTTCATTAGGCACTTCTTCATCGATGTTATCCTTCTTTGATCCAATTAGCTAGATAAGCAGGTAGAGCTTTCATTCCACTATGCAGAATAACTTTTTCGGTTTATCTTTCATCTTCCTCATCACTAGAAAAAGAAACCATGTAACAAAACTCTTTCGAGTTAGGCTTGGGTTTTCCCGAAAAAGACCTCATTGGTCTTATTGGACTTATATGCTATTTGCATAACTTGTCTATCTAGATTTTTCATATGGCTAGTTATGCCTTCAACCTTATTTCTTAACTTGTTATATCCAATATCAATTTTTGCATGAACTTCCTCCATAGCATCTTTACCTTCCACTTTAATTCTACTTGGCCTTATAGGAGTTACCTAAGTAATATTTCTACATTATTAGACGTGCTAGATTGGCTCGAAGAATTTGTTTGCTGAATACCATGGGGTTTTTGTTAAATCTTTATTGCTAGGTTGACTTTTGATGGTTAAAATTGTTCGGTACATATTGAGCGTATGTTCTCGTATGAAAATTTCCACCTTGAGCTTTAGGTTGGGTTTGGTAGAACTGGTCTCTTGGTCACCTATTATTGGGTTTGTAAATGGAATTGAAGGATTGTTAAAGTTATATTGCCTTGGTTGAGTATTATGTTGTTGGTTTCCTACATAATTAATATCTCCACCCATTTGAACTTCCTCGTAAACTAATTAATTCTCCTTGATTTTGGTCTTGTTGAAACAATGATTGTTGCTGTTGATCTCCGTCATTGACAAAGAAACTAGTCTTCTGTTAAGTATTGAATTAATTTGTTGAACTTGGTGTTAATCTTATTCCATTTAGCGTTCATAATCTCATCAAACTTCTGAACCACTTAAATGGTTTTGTCTCTCTTCTATAGCCTCCACCATAGTTTTGGTTGCTATTTGATAAATTCTCTATTAATATTTCACCTTGCTCAAAAATTAGACTTGCAAAGCTTCCCTAACTTTTTATGTTCAAAACATCTCTATACTCTATACTTTTCTAAAAGTCCTCGGTGAAAGATCCCTAGTAAAGCTTCGCCCAACTTTTGATGATGTGGAAAAAATTTTGTATATCCCTTAAGTCTTTCTCATGCTTCACTAAAACTTTCTTGACAGTCTTGCGTAAAACTAGTTATGTTATTTCTAAACTTAGCTTTTTTTCCTTAAAAAAAATTTAGATAGACATCATTTCTTCACATGTTCCCATGTAGTCACTATATTATAAGGAATGTTCTTTTCCTATGTAGGGGTTTTATCGCCTAGAGAAAATAGAAAGAAAAAAACATTTGTACGGTGTCATCACGAACACATTTATTTTAGTTGTTCTATATAACCTTTCAAAAATTAATTCAAATGATCCAATGGATTTTCTTTGGTAAACCAAAATATTTATGGTTTTGAACAGTATTAATAAGTAAAACTTTAATCTCAAAATTATTATTTGGAATATCTTGAGGTTGAATTCTAGTAGTTGTTTTCCTAGTCATCGGTTCATCAAAAACATCTATTCTTCTTTGCTCTTTTCTTGGAAGTGGTTGTCTTCGCTAAAATATTTCAATTCTTGAGCTTGATTTTCTTGCTGATTGATATTGATGTATTGTGTTCTTTTTCCTTATTGAATGCACCTACAAGAGAAAAAGTACTTAAAAATAAATTTAGCAACTAATAAATTAAAAATAGAAAATAAAGTTAAATAATAAAATTGAAACTGAGATTGAAAATTTAAAACTAAAAATAATATTTAAAAATTTAAAATTGATAATAAAATTTGATTACAAATATTTATTATATAAGAGAGAGCAAACCGGCGGTTTAGACCTCCAGCGTAGGTCGCTGGTTTCAAAGATAATACGGAATCTAGTTTAAGACAATTATTTTAAACCTAATGTTATTAAAATTTAACTCCTTCGCAACAACGTTATTTATTTGAAAGGGTATTTATGTTTTTCGGTTAAAATCTTGGTAAGACTAATCCTTTTCGAATATCACTCGACAATGGTGTTCGAATGTAGTATTTGAGGTATCGAGTTCCACAGAGAGAGACTAAGATCCCAATATATCTTATAAAAGCGATTATCTAATCTAGAACAATTATAGAGGTTTTAATTGTCGTGTTGTAATTTAAATAAAAACAATAAATAAATTAAAAGTGAATACTAAGCAATTAAGAACGTGTATGTTTTGGATTAGCATTCATGATCAATGTTTGGGTTCTTAAATTTTAAAATAATAAAATGTAAGTAATTATATCTAGGTCAAAACCACAAAGTCTTATGTAAATAATTCACTAAATTAATTTAGAGCATTGTCACGTCATCTCAACTTTGTGTTGGAAGGCTTGTACAGGAGCAGGTATCTCTTATACAGGAGCAAATGTCTCTTATACCCATATGTAAGTCTAACATGCATAAAGACTAAGTTGTATAATCTATCAAACATCATAGACAACCGATTTCACATGCTAAGAATCGAGTGACTCATAAATAAATTTGTCAAAGAATCTAAGCGAACACTTGTTGGGTGTGCGATTCCTAAAGTCAAGAAAAGGAGATACGAGAACTTACCTGCATCGAGTGCACGTTGAATAATACGCGCAACATGTTGGACCGCCTGATGTAGAGTATTAGCTGGACCCGACGAAGTTCCACTACGAGGATCCATGTGATAGAGAGGCGTAGATAGGAGACGTTCTCTTGAATTTAGATGCACAAAACATCAGAGGTGGAGAAGGCAGATATAACTTGCTAGCTGACCCCTATTAAGAATTTTTGAGTACAAAAGAAGCTCAAAATCAATGGGAATCCCATGATACAGCCTGTACAATAGACGGGCACGAACATGACTCATGTAAGTTGCATTCTTGGTAGGTAGCCAGTTGGTGCAGCAAATCATGTACATATAAAACTTATCCGGTGCAACGAAAGGGATCTTCATGTCATCCCAGACAATGATCCGACCATTGGTGAGAAACGCAACCAAGATGTCTTCTGAAATTGACTGAGTAGAGGTTTTCCCATCTTGATCCTCAACATCAGCTAGTCCCAAAGTATTGTTCATGTGTGATGCAGAGAAAGCATAAGAATGTCCGCGTAGCCATACCAAAATTGAGGTCAACTCAGCCTTTTCATATGGAAGATGCACCCAAAAATCAAGCACTACTTCACGAAAAAATCAGGAAGACCAAAAATGATGTTCATACAATTGGAAGCATGAACAAAAGATTCAATATGAGGAGGAATAGCGGCCATCGAATCTCATGCATCTTCACATGATACGCTTTTTCTTGTTTATGTGGCATTGTTGTCAAACGTTGACTTCATTACGTGGCTCAATATTTGTATGGAGTTTTGGTTTCAAACCTTATAGTCTCTAATTTGTTTCTTTTTTTTTTTGTTATGTTGTTTGGATTGGTCCTCCAAGAAATTAGGCTAATTTAGCTAAAGCTTATGACTTTATGTCTTTTCCTTTGGGCTTTGTTTCGTGAGACTCTCAATATCTAGTTGCACTGTTCAAAAAATTGAGCTAGGTGGCGGCTATACTAGTAGGTGGCCAAAATCACTTTTCCAATGTGATTTTACTATAATCAATTAAATAAATCGGTGTATATTGATATTAATCGGGTTAATTCGGCCAAATCAGCTAATTAAATCATTGGATAATTATTCTGAACATAGGCTTGGTCCTATCTAGGTGTGTTGGCGTGATGGGGTGATCGTAACACCTCTCCTCGTCACTTCCCAAGTTATTACGGTCCTAGTTACCCTTTTATCTGGTGATACAATACTAATTTCTTGTGTTTATGCCTCAAATTTTCAGGTTGAGCGGACACATTTGTGGGCAGCTCTCCGCCAAATTTGGTTTCTCTATGGTTCTCAACAGGTTCCGTGGCTCTTTTTTCGTGACTTCAACAAAGTCCTGGAAATTTCTGACCATTCTTGTTCGAGCTCTCAGACTCGTATTATGGGGATGCAGCAATTCCAAGACTTTATTCATACATGTGATCTGACTGATATGGAGTACATTGGTCCGAGATTCACATGGTGGAATCACCAAAGCGCTAACCCCATAGCCAAAAAGTTGGATTGTGCACTCATCAATGATTCCTGGATCTCGGCTTTTCCCCATGCCTATGCTGCTTTTGAATCTAATGGAGTTTCAGATCACGCCCGTTGTGTCGTCAACTTTGCCTCCTATACTAACTCCATTTGTAAGCCTTTTCGCTTTAATAACTTCTACATTGATGATACCACTTTCCTTTCTCTTCTCATGTCTCATTGGCTCTCCTCAACCTCTATCTACCATTCCCGTCTTGCATTGAGGCTCCTCCAAAGCAAGCTTAAGACGCTGAAATACCCGCTTTGCCAATTAAATTCAACACGTTATGGGGACTTGACAAACCGTGTGAAAGAGGCATATGATCATCACCTTCAGTGTCAAACTGCGGTCCTTTCCAGCCTATCATCCTCTCACGTCCAAGCTGCTGAGGCTGCCGAGCATTCCTGGCGTTCATTGGCAGCTGCTGAAGAGCGTTTATATCAACAAAAGTCTCGAATTAATTGGCTTCGATATGGGGATCAAAACACAACTTTCTTTCATCACGTCTCCAAAGCATGTGCATCTCGGAATACTATCAAGCGCCTCTACCTTCCAAATGGTGTTTTCACTACTGATCTTCCCACCATTAAAGACGCCGCCGTCTCTCACTTCAAGACCTTTCTCCAGGCTTTGGTTGATCTCACTCCTATTCCCGCCTCTACTTTATTTGAGTTACTCTCCTTTCGGTGCTCAACTGATCTTTGCACCTCCCTGGTTGCTCCGGTTCTAGCCGCAGAGATTCACTCTACACTTCTCGCTATGCCCTCTAATAAAGCTCCTGGACCAGATGGATACACTACAGAGTTTTACAAGGCTGCTTGGCCCGTAATTGGTAATGACTTTGTTGTTGCGGTTCAGTCATTTTTCATTTATGGTTTTCTGCCTGCAGGTATTAATGCAACGCTGATTGCTCTAATTTCCGTAAGTGGAGGATCCCCAAACAATGAAAGATTTCATACCCATTTCATGTTGTAATATTATTTACAAAGTCATCTCCAAAATCATTGCCAATCGTCTCAAGCTCTGCTTACCGGATTTCATCGAGCCTAATCAGAGTGCCTTTGTGTGTGACCGTCTACTGCTAGAAAATGTCCTGCTTGCCACCGAAGTTGTCAGGGATTATCATAAGCCAACCCTCTCTCCTCGCTTTACTCTTAAATTATATATATCGAAAGCTTTTGATACAATTAATTGGGATTTTATAGTTTTGGTGCTGCAGGTTATTGGCATTCCTGATCGGTTCGTGCATTGGATTTATGTCTGCTTATCCACCGCGACGTTCTCGGTCTCGATTAATGGTGAACCGTCAGGTTACTTCCATAGTAACAGAGGTGTTTGACAGGGATGTGCTATCTCTCTCTCCCTACCTTTATGTCATCGCTACTAATGTTCTTTCCCGCCTACTTACCCTCAGCTGCGGTCTCGGGTTTGTTTGGTTATCATCCCAATTGTCAGCCCATAGGACTAACTCATCTGTGTTTTGCAAATGATATCCTGATTTTCTCATATGGCACGCTGAGCTCTCTTCAAGGTATTCTCCAAGTCATGGACAAGTTCGGCCTGCTTCCGGGTTACGTGTTAACCTTGCAAAGTCCTCCATCTACATCCCTCAAGTACCTTCACCAGCTTTGCGGCAGTTTCTTGCTACTTCGGGGATTGTCTGTGATTCTCTTTCGGTTCGCTATCTGGGCTTACCCCTAACAACCAAGAGTCTCTTACATGCTGACTATGCACCACTTCTCGATCGTGTCAGATCCCGCATCGCTTCTTGGTCTGCCAAACTACTTTCTTTTGTAGGTCGCCTTCAGCTCATCAACTCGGTCCTCATCAGCATCGTCAACTTCTGGCAATCTGCTTTCCGTCTTCCCAAGAAGTGTATGCGGGCTATTAATAGTCTCTACAGCAACTTTCTATGGTCAGGTAATGCTAACACTCATTCCATGACAAAAGTTTGCTGGTCTGATGTATGCAGGCCTAAAGACGAAGGAGGACTCGGCATTCGGCGGCTTGAGGATACCTCCACAGTGTTCGCACTACTGTTTTCCAACACAACGTCGCTTTGGCGCGCATAGACTCGTCACTTTATGCTCTACAACACAACCTTTTCGGATGCTCCGATCACTACCCGTGGCTCATGGATGTGGCATAAGCTACTTAAGCTTCAACCTCTAGCCCTTCAATTCATTCATATCCAGATATCTAATGGCTCCACCACCTCGTTTTGGTTTGATCCTTGGACCCCCTTTGGCTCTTTATTTGTCTGTGCAGGTGATACTGGTATATAAGAGCTTGGTGTTCCTAGGCTTGCCAAGGTTTCTGAAGTGGCGTTAGCCTCGGGTTGGTGTATTCATGCTTCGCGAAACCAGCTATATCGTGATCTGCGAGAGCGTATTACCCGGCAGCCGCAACCGTTTCCACATTTGGGTTTGGACTACCCGTTGTGGCGTCATCGCACAGACGAATTCCATCCATTCTTTTCCTCTTGACACACGTGGGAGCAGATCTGGCAGGGTTCACCAAAGCAATCCTGGTTTTCTACAGTCTAGTTCCCGCAATCAATCCCTAGGTATGCTTTTATCACCTAGTTGGTTGTTCTTGATAGGTTATCTACAGGCCGACGTATGTGTGCTTGGGGCATTCATCAAGCGTGTATTCTATATGGAGAGCCCGACGAGACTCGGGATCACTTGTTCTTTGCTTGCCCTACTCCTTCACGATATGGGACTCCCTTGCTACCTTCATCCTATGCCGGAATACTTCGCCGGACTGATCACTAACACTATTGGCACTTAGACATCGTTCAATCCATTGTCAGGACCATCCTCTTCTTCGGTTACTCTTCCAAGCGACTATCTAACATCTTTGGAGGGAGCGCAACAACCGCATCCACGGCAAGTCACCCCGCCCACCAGACATCTTATGTGCCACCATAGCACGTTGCATCTCAAATCGTATAGTGAGTCTACACTATGCTCCTGACTCCCGATACGTAACATTGGCTGCTCGTTGGGCATCTTTCTTGGCCTAATGCTTTCGCTTTGATAGGCACATCTGTCTTTCTACTTGCTCTTATCAGTCTTCTTGCTCTGTTCAGGGTCTCGCTAGGTACTAAGGACTGTACTCTTTTTCCTGTCTCTAGTTTTGTCCCACTGGGTTTTCTAGTGATAGGTTTTAACGAGGCATCCTTGTATCACAACATAGCGAAACCCCATTTTCCTACTTTACCAATTTCATTGCTTTTTTAGTCACACGAACTCTCTTTGTACATATTACTTTTTCCTTCTTTGATATATAAATTTAACATTTCATCAAAAAAAAAATCATTGGTTAACGAAGAGTTTTTTTAAAGCACACAATTAATAAAATCAATAAATAAAGAAAGTTTACATTAAAACTTTTTTTGTTAAATTACATTGATACTTAATTAGGGTTTATTTATTTTCAACTTTTATTGTGTGGTTGTTCAATTTTTTTCACCCAAGAGTTAACTTCATAAATATTATTGTGGAATCATCGGAAAAGATGAAGAGACTAATGATAACCCTATATATCAAGCTCCAAATGATGAAAGTAAAGAATATTTTGACTCTAATGAAGAGCATGATATTACAATTGATATGAAATTGGAACTTGATAGCGAACAAATAATGAATGTGGATGTCTTTGCAAGAGAATAAGAGTAAATGTCTTTCTTTACACTTTTTATTTTTGAACTTATATGTATTGAATCACTAGTGTTTTACCCGTCCCATGAGCGAGTCAGTGTATATAACTAAAATTAAAATTATTATTATTAAAGGTTTAAACAAATTATTATAACTTTACATTAATTTATATTTTTTAGCTATACTAAAATTTTTGAATATAATTTCATAAATTTGTTGAGAAATTGTAACATAATTTTGTAAGACATTATTTAGCAATAACAATTTTCTTATATTTTTTGTGAAAACATAAAACAATAAAACTGCTCTCGAACAAACTCTTTATTGTATATTTTTGAGTAGTCATTTTGTATTCTTTTGAAGTTTTCTCTATTTTTTTATTTAGATTAAATCATGATATATTATTTTCAAATCTACTATGACATGATTTATTGAAATTTAATACCAAAAATTCTTGGAGCCACAAGATATAAATTGAAAAAAAAACATATATATATTTATGCATTGTGAACAATGAATAGAAAATTATGCTTTAATTTTTATATACTAACACCATTTAAAAAAATTAATATGATTTTGTAACACAATAAAAAATTTTATTCAACATATTAAATTAGTGAAAATCGTGGTAGACTTATAACCTCTATTATATTGGGTTGGTAATTAAAAAGAGAATAAAAAAATAAAATAACTTATCCTAAACTAACAAATGAGTTTAAATGTGTAATGTACAATTTGAAATTTTTTGGAGTTTATATACTTTGTTTGTGATTGTTGAATATTTCATATGTTGGTTAAGTTTATACTTTAGCTTAGAGTGTTTTTAATGATGCTTTAATTTTAGTCTTATGTTTAGGTTTGTGATATAGTAAAAAAGACAACATGATTTTCATATTTTTCATAACCAATTAATTATATTAACATTTTATATGTAGTTAATATGTTACTTACAAACTAAATTAGGTTTAAAAAAAATTAAAATCTATGTAGATGAAGGTGGTTTGATGAGAAAAGAGTAACAACTAACTAACTATTTGTTTAAATATTTTTGTTTTTTAATTTATTAATAAAATATATAATTTGGTAAATCATTTAAAATTATATGTATGTTTTAAAATTAATTTATTTAACCTTATATTGAGTTGTTCTTTTCTCTTAATTTAGTGAAAGTAACAAATTAAGTAAAAGTTAACGAAAGAGTAGCAACTCACCTTTTTATCTATTTACATATAATTTGAATCTCGACCATTCAATTTTATCTTAAACGATTAAAATGAAAGAAAGAAAAAAATTTGTTTATAGAAATTGATAGATATAAAGTATAAATTGTGTAAAAAAGCTAATTAAAATCTATCATTTTCAAAATACTTTTAATTTTTTTGGAAACAATTTTAGTACACTGGTAAAAAAATGTTTCATTCACATGCACAACCAAAAGTTTTGGCTAAACCCAAAAAAATAAAATGCTTTGATGACTTCAATATATATACATATATATTATTTTGTTTCAACTAAGTTGTCTTCGGTTTGGCAGTTGAACAATAGCTGCAATATTGGATGAGTTACAGAGAATTGAAACTTGTATATTGCAAAAGCCCCCACAATCTTTTCTTAGAGATATTGTAATAGAGTAAAAGCGGTTGAGGATCATAAGCAAAATAATGAAGTCTACATCACAATAATTGGAACTTGTTGCTTACTGTTATGGATATCAGCAACAACAGACTTAATCTTAGCTGCTATTTTTTGTTAGAACTACCTCATTAGATTTGGGTTAATCGCTAAGATGTCTACATAACTCATCATATTGCCTTCTCAATCCAACTCTAACTTTTTTCATACTTATTTGCTCCTTAAATGAATTGGTTTTAGAAATCTTTCCAACTAGGCAAGTCTACTACACTTTATATACTCTTCCCATTTGATAGCTTCATGATTTTCTAGTGAGTTTTTTACAGTCTTGCCAATTGAAACTACATGACCCGATAGATCTAAAGAATGATGCCAAAAGAAAAAAAAACATAATTATCAATATATAATAAACCAAGTGCAAATCTTTGAAAAACTCAAGTTACCTTTTCATAGAAAATATTTAATCTCTGTAGATTTGTTATGTGGTGAACTCAATAGAGATGATGGTACCAAAAGATAACGAGTGTAAGATATTATCAGCTCGAGATGTTTTTACTGATTCTCTAGGAGAGATCATTGATATATTGAAAACCTGGTGGAACCTGCGAAATTAATAGATCAAAATGAGAATAAATTCATTGCAACTTATAACTGTAAAGAAAAAACGAAGAACAAAATTCAACTTGCAAGCGTGAGAAGAAAGTTACTAAATCTACCCATTGGAGAACACATGCAACGATTAAAGTCAAATCGACTCAAGTAGTGAACAGTTAAATCGAAGAAGACGATCAGAGATCTAATCGAAACTTAAACATCTGTAAGTATTTATCATGGACTAAAACAATAATGGACGATTTCAAGAAACAGATAAATGTGAACTCATACCAAAACTTTAAGAAATGCGTAGAATGAAGTTTCATAAGTAGAAGTGTGATTGGGAGAGAAAACTTCAACCTTGCAAAATGAAACGGCGCAGATACGATTTTTTCTGGTGTGTCCATCTCTGGCAAGGATTAAGTTGTACTCTATGTCGTGTCCACTAACCGCTTATTGTAATTGCTCAAATTTAAAATATGTAAGTCAGTACTCATACGAATTTTGTCTACGTAAAGGTCGATTGCATGAGTTGGAATGCAAATTGAAAAAGATTTCCACTATAATCAGCGGAGGCCAAAATTATATTATACCTTAATTGAAGATTCCTTTCATTATCATAAAATATCAACCCACTGTCCATTTGGCTTTTTTTATTTTTTCCTCAAAAAAATTTCGTTGGTGCGATCTGGAAAATAAGCTACAAAAACATCATGATGTGAATTGAAAACAAAGTACTAAGATAAAGATTTGTTAATTATACCGACCATAGTGAACCACTATTTTATCCCATTTTCATTGTTTCTTTCATTTCCTTCTTCATTATTGTAATTGTTCTTTTGAGAATTGTCATTTAATGGCGTAAAAGATGAAGGCGAAGAAACATAAATAAAACTTGATGAAATTGTATAATAGGTGGTGTTTTTCATTCAATGGTAAAAAACCATTTATAGTGAAGAATAATTTTGAAAAGTTGCAATGTTTTGCACTGAAGAGTCGCGATGGTCGGTTGATGAGGGTTCGATAATCTTGATATGATTTAGATAAAAATTTATATGATATCGGTCCAATATAAATCAAATTTCCAATAAGAGCCCACCAATTTTTATTATAAAAAAAAAAAACAAAAACAAAAACAAAAACGAGAGACATGTGTCATTATCCGAGTGAGTGGAACCCAATTTTTTAATATGTATATAATTTTTGGATTTCAATTCTATGTTGATGGTTTTACTTTTGTTGGATATGATATAAATGTTTTTTAGTTTTTCTTACTTTTTCAAGAAAATTTTTCACACAAGATCATTTATTCTACTTAATTAACAAAACTTTAATGTTTTTACCTTATTAAACTATTATAAGTGAAAAAAAAATTAAATAAATATAAAAATGTTGTTAATTCCGCCTAGATTTAGTAACATTCTTCTCACGCGGCGGAACACATACAATCTCTCGAGGCATTAGTGCGCCAGACTCATAACCAAAATTCCGCCTAATAATTTGTAAATCTTGTCTATTTGTGGGAATATATGGGCTGTGTTTCCCATATAACTGATATTAGAAATTTTAATCAAAATCTAAGATGGAAAAAAGGAAAGTACATTCAAAACTACAAAAGTCATCGAAATCCTATCTCTTCACGAAGTGACACGTATGAAAAAAAAAAAACAACCATTTCACAAGCTTCTCCGAGTTCCAAAGATAACCTCTTTAAACTCATCGTATCTCCACCACCCAATCTACAACTACAAGACATACCCAAAAACGAACGACGCAACATGGTCCATTAACGTGAAAAGAAAACTCATGCTAGACGCAGCTGGAGACGATGAACGGGATCTGCCAACCGAAGTCGCGGTTCCAAGAGTGCTGACTATAATCTCCCACGTGATGGAGAAGCTCGTAGCACGAAACGAGTGGTTAATCAAGCAAACTAAGGGATTCGGGAAGAGTTTGGAAGCATTTCACGGAGTGAGAGCACCCAGCATAAGTATAGCGAAGTACCTTGAGCGGATTTATAAGTACACAAAATGTAGCCCGGCGTGTTTAGTGGTTGGGTATGTATACATAGACCGGTTGGCTCATAAGCATCCTGATTCTTTGGTTGTCTCCTTGAATGTTCATAGACTCCTAGTCACTTGTGTCATGATTGCCTCCAAGATTCTAGATGACGAGTAAGCCTTTCTTAGATATCGAGATTTTATATATATATATGAAACAAGATAGTGTTTTAACTCATCTCATAATCACAGGCACTACAATAACGAATTCTACGCTCGAGTTGGAGGCGTGAGCAATGTGGACTTGAATAAAATGGAATTAGAGCTTCTCTTCCTCCTTGACTTCAAGGTTACAGTAAATTTTAGAACATTTGAGAGCTATTGCTTTCACCTTGAAAAAGAGATGCTACTAAATGGTGAAATTTCTTCCACCCAGAGTAAACTACCAATGCCGGAAAACCTTTCCCTCGCATCTTCTTTGTCCTCTGTACATGTGTAATAACCAAATTTGAAATTTTAATTATACACGTTTGGTTCACTGATAAACAGGTTTTTACTCCTATCTAGCAAGTAATCCTAGACTACTTGAATGTCGATGTAGTACTTAGGTGTCAAATCCAGTTCTAGATGCAATTAACTCACTAGTTCGATTAAAATCACGTTCAGTTTAAGCAATTAAAAATTGGTTGTGTTTATCGATTAAAACGTGCAAGTTGTGAAGACCGACAAATGATTAAACTAAAAAGATAATAAAGATTTAATGAAGAATGTAATGAAAAAGC
>OVBE01007445.1:0-18472 GCA_900406425.1 Iberis pinnata
GGGCCTTCCCGAATGTTTCAATGGCTCTAAAATCGAGCTGCTAAGTTATCTAAGGGACAAACTTCACTCGAGACTTTCCGGTTGGTATGAAAGATGTCTATCCCAAGGCGGAAAAGAGGTTTTGCTAAAAGCAGTTGCGTCGGCGATGTCAATATATGCAATGTCAGTTTTCAAGCTCCCCAAAACGATTTGTGAAAACTTAACAGCGGCTATGCAAGCATTTTGGTGGGGAATGGAAGAACACAAAAAGAAAATTCATTGGTTACGATGGGAAAAGCTATGCTTACCCAAAAAACTTGGAGGCTTAGGGTTTCGTGATTTACCTTCCTTCAATCAAGCTCTTCTTGCAAAGCAAGCCTGGAAAATACTTAATGAACCCGACTCTTTGATGGCTAGATTCCTAAAAAGCAGATATTTCGAAAGATCAATATTTCTTCAAGCTCCGATGAGTGATAGACCGTCTTTTTGTTGGAGAAGCATCTTACATGGGAGGGAGCTGCTCCAAAAAGGTCTAAAAAAGTCGATAGGTAATGGGGAATCTACATTTGTGTGGATGGATAAATGGCTAGAAGATGGTAGGTGTCGCCCCCCTTGGATGAAGAACCCAATTGTCAATATAGATCTGAGAGTGGCAGATTTGTTCGATCTACCGAATAGATCGTGGAACAATCAAACTCTATCAGATCTTTTTTTCCCTGGAGACATTCAACTCATCCGGAAAATTACACCTTCATTTTCTTCGGCTGATTTTTGGGTGTGGAGACATAACAAATCAGGAGCTTATTCTGTTAAATCAGGATATTGGTTGGCGTTCAATGAAGACAAAAACTCTTTGTTAAATGAGGCAGAGGAACAACCTTCGGTTAATTGCCTTAAAGAAAGTATATGGAAATTTCAAACTTCAACAAAAATCAAAAATTTCATTTGGAAAGCCTTAAATGGAGCTCTAGCATCTGCAGCCAATTTGAAACTAAAAGGCATCAAGTTAGACAAAATCTGTCAGCTATGCGGTTCAGAAGCAGAATCGACAAACCATATTCTATTCTCTTGTTCTTTTGCAAGACAGGTATGGGCGATGTCAGATTTTCCCCTCCCAAGTCCAGGTTACTTCTCTTCCTCGGCTTTTGTAAACGTTCATCATATAATCTCTCTCTATAATGATGTCCGATGGCCATTGGTAATAAGAAGATTAGCTCCTTGGACTTTGTGGTACCTTTGGAAGAATAGAAATGCCTTGTTTTTTGAAGGAAGATCATTTTCATCCAGAGATTTAATCATGAAAGCAAAAGAGGAAGCCTTGCTTTGGTTTCAAGCAAGAGCTACCCCCCAACATCATTTCACCTCCTCCGTCACATTTCGCGAAGTAACACCGAATAGATGGCTGCCACCTCCTAAAGAATGGCTCAAATGCAATATTGGTGTTGATTGGTGTAAGAGAAAGAACATAGGAGGTGTTGCTTGGGTTCTTAGAGATGACAAAGGTAAAGTTTTGTTGCATAGCCGAAAGGCTTTCTTCCTCTCTCCTTTTGACCAAAACGCAGACTTTCATGGCATCTTGTGGGCTTTCAAAAGTATAGCAGATCTCAAATTCAAGAAAGTTATTTTCGCCATTGATTCACAAAAGCTGGTGGGAATCATCAACAGACCCAAAGCTTGGCCATCTTTTTTAGCTCAAAGTATTGAACTTAATGCATCTTTAAGCCTCATTATTTTTTGGATAGTTATTCAAGCACTCCCTTCTTCGAACAAAGGAGCTAATCTCATTGCTCAAAGTGTTACAAGTCAAAATAGGATGCAGTCTTATGTGGCTCAAGGTGCTCCCATATGGCTTCACTCGTTATTTGACTCTGAGAAAGTTTAATCCTCTGTTCTCTTGGGTTTCTTAGTTTTTTTAGAGTTTTTTCTTCCCTGCCTTTGCCTTCAGATCCTGGTTTAGGAGTTATTGTCTCTTCTGATCTGTGTTTTTTGGGGTATGTTTCCCTGTATCTTTCTGGCTTCCTCTGTCTTGAGGCTTCAGCTTTGCTTGTGTAATTACTTTCACCTTGGCTTTGTTATTTTAATGATCTTCAGAGAAAAAAAAAAAAAATATATACAAGATTAATGAATAGATAATCACCATCGTGGTCCAATAATGTTGGGCCTACTAGTCATATGATTATGACAAGGCTATTAACTTTCATCGTGGAGTGTATCTACTTAAATGTCTTAAATATTTGAACAACACATGGGTTTAATTACAAAGTCCCCTTTTATTTTTTTTGCAAGTTTGCAGCCCAATTGGTACCAGTAAGTTGTCGATCTGAACCTTTATTTATAATCTTTCGATCTAAGGGGAAAAATGTGGAACACAGTGTGTTACTGTAGCAACAAAAGCCCAAACTCGGCCCTATACGTTCGAGGTCGAGCTCGGTCCATTAAAATTTGGGATTTCGGTCTGAAAAAAACCGATTAGGTCCACTAAAATCAAGATCATTGTTCTATAAATTAATATAAATATGTTGACATTGGTAGAGAGAGTAGAGAGAAGTACTTTTGATTCTTTTAAAAGAGATTATTCTATTATTTGATATAACATTCATAGTCACTTAACCAAGTGGTTGTGGTCTACTAGTCACTATATTTGAAGAAAAATTGCTATACCGGTTTAGGATAGGGATCGATTTCACTGAATGCAGCATTGTAAAAATCATTTTCTTTTACCATACGAAAATGGTTTATTTATTCTGAGTAGAAATTAAAAGATTTGGTTCATAATTCTTCATGGTTTACCAAAAAATGTTTTAGTAGTCTCTCGAACTATCCACATATCATAATTCTTACGTTTTTTTAAATATAATTTATTCATTAAACATGAACCAAAATAAAATCCAGAAATACATAAACAATCCAATTATAACAACAAATCCTAAATTCCCTAAGTCCATAATCTCGTAAGGGGCCCAAATCGATCCGCTACCTAATTGAACCTAGAAGCCTAGAAAAATCAGAAAACTCTAATTTTAACTGGCGCCGACTTGACTGCAAATTCCACCACGAAACTGCGGTGATCCGACGCCGGAATTTGAAGTAAAGTTGCCCCTTTGTCCACGGAGAACCTGCAAAAGTATAGCAGGAGGATGAAGATGGTTGGAAGCCAACTCGAGAAGCAGAGTCGGGAGTAGGTTTTATAGGAGATCGAGAGATTCATGTCATTAATTAAGATATTACAAAAATATATTATTGAGATTTGTATTTATGTTAATTGATTTTATTAGATATGTAATATGGTTATAAATAGGTATTCATGTATATTCATTCTTCATGAGAGTAAATATTACTTCTTCCAATCTTAAACTCTCATCAAATCTAATATGGTATCAGAGCATGTTTGCTCTCGAGTTTCGATCTTACGATCAAACTCCTTTCTTTTCCGTTTTTTTCTTTTAAGCCACATGCTTCCAAAAATTCAAGTTCATCATGAACCTCTGAATCTTAAGCCATAGAGCTTCTACGGTTCAAGTCTATCATAGACCTCTGAATTTAAGCCAAGTGCTTCTCTAATTCAAGCATATATATAATATGAATCTCTGAATCTAAGCCATCGAGCTTCCACCATTCAAGTCTTTCTTAGACCTCTGAATCTAAGCTTTTATGCTTCTCCAAGCCATATTGCTTCTTGTTCTTAAGCCATAGTGCTTCCAAACCATTTTTTTTTTTAAAGCCATAATGCTTCCTGTTTTCAAATCGTTTTCTTTTTCTCTCCTTCTTACTGTTTTCCTTTAGATGAAAATGTATTTCACTAGTTGAATTTGACTCTTTAAAATTTTCCTCCTTTTATTTGATTTCTGTCACACCCCAAAAAAAAAAAAAAACACAACTCGATTGCTTATAATCAGAGTTCTATGATTTTATTTTTTTTTTGAAAAGGAAAAAAAAAATTCTTTCGTTTCTCTAAGTTAAAAAAAATATGAAATTATAGATTGTGGATCTTTAACACTATTAACATCTTCACTCCCAAGATCTGTTGAGTTCCAAATCAAACTCAACTCGTCCAATCTTCCTTCACAATCGATGCAATCCACTTTAAAGAGAACTGTGCACAAGACAAAAACCTTTGTTAGCTACTATCGTTATTCATCAATCTCAAGGCATAGTTTTCGTTACTTTATCTCTCCCTTGAGATTGAGGGGGCATATAGGAGATCTAGAGATTCATGTCATTAATTAAGATATTACAAGAATATATTATTGAGATTTGTATTTATGTTAATTGATTTTATTAGATATGTAATAAGATTATAAATAGGTATTCGTGTATATTTATTCTTCATGAGAGTAAATATTACTTCTTCCAATCCTAAACTCTCATCAAATTTAATAGGTTTTTCGCGAGAAGACAAGCGGCTTCCGACGCCGTCCGGTCCCAATAAGTCTCGAATCCCGACAGACCCACTTCTCCCGATCTACCTAAGACAACAATAAACTCGTGATCTTCCAATGAAGAACGCCTTGTCGCCTTGAGGTTCCCGAACCTCCCCTTTGTCGTCCTCCGAGCTTCACCTCCGCATGCAATCTGGTCAAAGAGCGATGCCGGGAAGCAGTATTTAACCCTTAGCATATCTGTTGTGAGATTGTAGGGAGAAGAGAGATTTAGGGGTTGAAGCTGCATCGAGTGTAAGTGATTTCTGGTGCACTCGCCAGCGTTGGCTCTCACCGGCAGGTCAAAGCGCAAGAGACTGGAGGTTGTTGCTCGGACGGTCGATGAGGGGCTTTCCTTCTCCCTAACTCTCCACAAGTCCCTGCAAATTCATATTTAATTTGAAAGAGAAAAATATTTTCGTCTAATATAAAATAATTTTTCTTTTACGTTTGTTTATGTAAAACAAAAGAAAAAAAATCAAAGATTCTATTTAGTCATTAGCAAAAAAACTCTCAATGTATTTCACCAACTCCTCACTTCAAATTTTGGGAATCGGTCTGAAAATATCCGATTGACTAAGGTCCACTAAAATCAAGAACATCGTTCTATAAATTAACATAAATATGTTGACATTGGTAGTCGAGAAGTACTTTTATTCTTTTAAAAGGAGATTAATCTATAATTTGATATAACATTAATAGTCTTTAACTATGATCTAGTGATTACCAAGCTCCAAGAGAAATCTTCCTATTGATTCAAGTCATGAATTAATTTTTTTTAGTGCATAATTGCGAAATAATTTACTCTTTTGTAAGTTCTAAAATTACAGATACAATTGAGAGAACGAGAATATATGAGCACACACGAGATTTAACGAGGTTCAGCAATATGCCCATGTCCTCAACCCGACCCTTTTATTAAGAACCACTTAAACAATCTTACAAATCTGTTTAATCAGATTTATTCGACGACAAGAACTCTTGACTCGACACTAATCAGCTTCTAATCTACCCTGTCTCACGCACACCAGCATGTGTGTAACACACTAGTGTTTCACTCACCAGAGAAAACCCAGACGCTCTGTAATTCTCCACGATCAACTCTCTGTTTTTTCTTTTTCTCATAAAGCGTAAAAGTCTAGGTTAACCTATCTTTTTATACTTGCTTGATCTCTAAATCTTCAGTTTAGAATCTTCCCTTAAACGTAATTTCCATAAATGTTCTTGTTAAGATATTCTCTTCTAATATCTTCCTTTAATCTTGATTTCCGTAAATCTTCTTGTTAAGATATTCTTTTCTAATATCTTCCTTTACCTCGAAATCTACTCTTTAATAATTGCAATTTGGTCCCTCAAAATCTTTAGTCTTTGACTTAACATCTTTGACAAGTCAAAGATTGGTGCATTTACTATCAAAAGAAAATAAAAGTTTTGGTCCTCAACTGTTCTAATTTACAAAAAAAAAAGAAATTATAGTCTTTCGAACCATCCACATATCAAAATTTTACGATTATCTAGGTAAACCAACAAATTTTAAAAGAACATAAAAAAATTATTAAGAAAAGATCAAAGATTCCATGTACTAGTTATTAGCAAAAAAACTCTCAATGTATTTCACCAACTCCTCACTTCTTCATAGATGGTCATCCTTTGTTGGCATACGCATTAATAAACTAAAACTAAATGAAAATCAACTACCTTTAAAATCTAACCAATAACCTAACCACTTGAAGAAACAAATAAAGTAGATTGTGACTAAACAAGAGGAAAAGAACAATCATAGCTAATTTATTGAACATTAAGAATTCAAGAATAAGTGAGAATCTATGAACTTTCTTCAAAGTCAAGTTTACTATGGAGATACTTATCACATTACTCTTATTGAAAGGCATCAAAATGGAACCCACCAAAGTTCAATTTAAAGAATAAATTCATCAATAATTCGAAAAGCTTTTATTGTTAAAAAACAGGAGTGAGACGCATCCGAATATTCAAAATTTTTTATGATATCCAGATCCATATCCAAAATAACCGGATATTTAGGGATGAAAACCATAAATTTCATCCGAGCTTGGCATGAGTTTAAAAATGCATCCGAACTTAATCAATTTTTAAAATCATTTTGTGAAAACCACATTTTTGTAGCATGGCATAAAATATATAATATTTAGTAATTTTTTATTTTTAGGAGAAATTCCATAACAATATATCACTTATATAGATATGTCACCCAAAACCTCTTTATTTCATTTGACACTTGTCCTAGAGATTGATTCTTAGGCATCTTCAGGATTCGCTTTAATCTTCGGGGTGGGAAGTTAATATGTAGTTTTTAGGAAGTAGTGGACAAAAAATTTATATAGATATGTGATGAAATGGTAATATAAAATAGTTAATTTAAATCGGGGCTTCTAGCTCTGGTGGTAAAGAGTTCATAGTAGTGAGTTCCGCCACCTAAGTTCGAATCTCGGCCACCGTCAATTAACATGGAGTGAATTTCGGCGGTCCTCTTGGATACTCTTGGCGACTGCGAACGTTTTGGACATAGTCGGAGTCCTTCGGAGCTCCGGATACCAGAATCATAAAAAAAAAATTAATTTATAATTATGGAGTTTTCCCTCTAATTTAGAACTATGAAAAGTTAGTTATTTTACATAAAGCTATAAAAGTAAAAAAAAAAAAAAAAGTAATTGTGGAAAAATATAGATTTCCCACAATGAAAAATTTAAATGCCAACTTGGTGAGGAACAAAAGTATATCAATCATTGTGGCTTTTTATTTATGATCTTTCTTTTAGGCTCTCTATAGATTCTCATTCTCCTGTCAACTTCATACTTGAGACAGTCATGTCATTAAATATAACAATTGGGAAAATAAAGTAAATAAAAAACTAAATTTCTAATAATATAAAAATATGATTAAATGTTTGCTAAGAGACAAGATATCATTATCAGTACAAAGCCAGGTTTCGATCACAGATTTGTCACACGTTATAAAATATCTTTGATAAATGAAACACTCACTTTAATTTTACATACTTTTGGCTTCATGTTCATAGTATATAATTTATTTTAAGGTAGTACAATCCATATAAATTTTTTAATGTCTAGTGATTTATAATAATTGATATTGTATTTAATTACTTTATATACTTCCAATATTGTTTATAGTCTTAGTCTCAACGAACCTTTAAAGTTGGAGGGAGAAAACATAATATAAATGAATTTAACTCCAACAAATAAATGATGATAAGCAATTTGAGCAAGAGTTTCAAATCACACAACCACAAAGACAATTTTATTTTTTATTTTTTATAAACTTTGGAAATTCCTAAAGCCAGCCGTTGATAATACTATTTAAGACATACGACACTTCTTCCATGGGTTTGAACTAGTAACTTTGAATATTCAAAAAAGTGTTTCAACCACTAGATAAAAATCTTTTGGTAAAAAGCAAAGTTAATCACTCGGTAACTAAAATAACCAAAACCATATCAAGGACGAAATCTAGTTCAAATTAGTTGGTAACATTTAGAACGAGACTATATAATATGTTTTGATTATGTAACTTACGAAATGTACAAATTTCAGCTCAAATTCAATGAAAACATAACGAAATATTTTATCGTAATTTCGGGGTTATTAATTAAAAAATACTCTCTCTGCTTTTACTATAAGATTTTCTATTTTTTTCTTGTTTCAAATTAAAAAATGTTTTAGATTTTTAATACAAAATTGTTATTAATTTGAACAAATATTGATTGAAAACAGTGGATATATTGAATTATTATTGATTTAAAATTATAAGAAATTAGTTTCAAATAAAAATGTTACAATTAAAATAACAAAACAAATTTATTGTTTTTTAGTATATGTGAAAACTCTAAAACATCTTATATTTGTGAGTGAAAAATAACCAAAACCTAATTAATTTGCTAAAAACCATGTTGAATCAACCACAAAATATAAGGGAAAACAACAGCAATTGAAAAAAAAAAAAGAGCAGCTTTTTTTTTTTTATATATATGCAAGCAGTTCAAGACAAAAAAAAATAATAATAGAATGAAAATTATTAATCATTCACTCATAATATCTCCAATATATCTTCACGTTGTGCTACATTTGGAGAAACGCATTGTACGTTTCGAATTGCGATACGTTTAAAAAACTCTGCTCTTGCAATTTCCCCATGTATGGAGTTGAAGACATTCCAAAAAGCGTTTCCTGAAACGCGTTTTGATTATAAAACGTAGCCGCTGTTTCATCATACAGACGTTGACCTTCCCATTCCAACGTCTCCTGGTGACTTGACGGTGGCGAGCAAGGTGCGTTTGCGTTTGTGTTAGCGGTGGCGGTATCGGCGGTTGCGTTATCAGGAGAGTCAGGGATGTTTACAGTGGTAATATCATGGATGCTTGATCGGCGTTTGTCTTTTCCGCCGTTGACTTGACGTATAAAATACTTTTGAGCGTGACTAGCGACTTGCGTTGGCGTTCGTGTGGTCACGAAGCTACGAGATATGTTTCTCCAATCGCCTTTGCCATATTTCTTTAGACCCATCAGAAATTGTCTGCATATTCATTAATTCGTACACAAATATCAAACGAAATTTCAAATAAAACAAATTATCAACCCTAACTCATATAGAACATAGTTATTAAATACAAATATTCTCAAAAATCTCATTTTTTTAAATTCATGTTTTTTATTTCAAAAATATCCTAAAAATCTGTTTTGTTCCAAAAATATAAAAATTTAAAATTACTTTACAACTAAACCCTAAATTTTATTTATTTATGATCAGGGTTATCTGGATCGAAGCCCGTACATCATATAAATCGAATTCAGGAACACGACATCACCAACGACTGCGTTTAAACCAACTCATTGTTGGTTCAAAATTCTAATTAGTGAACTCTAATCCACAAATTTTAATTATAAACTCTTCATAATCATTATATTTGTTGTACTTTTAGAAGAAAAATTTTATCATGGTAAAAAATAAAAAATAAAATTTTATATTTAGGTAATATTTTGATATGTAGTGTTTTTGGAACATAAATTTATTTTTGTAGTATTTTGTGAAATTAATTAATAACATTTTTTTAATTAGTAACATCTCTTTCGAATATGGAATCTTGTCACATGTTTGTTTGGCTAATGAAGAAATAAAATTTCATTTTTAGTGTTTATAACAATGTTTCATGCTCCAATGATATGTTTATGACATAATGTGCGTATGCGTAAGTGCGTGCATGTAAAAGAATCAACCGCACCAAGACCACAATTAAACCATTTTCACACATCAAGTGACTCTACAATATGCAAAAGTATATCTTTCCAATGCATTTATAAACTTTAATCAGAAAAATGTCAATATATAATTTTATATATATACACGATATAATGTGCGTGTCTCTGTCTAACACATACTACATACTAAATATGCATTTGTTTTGGTTTTGGTGGATGGCTTTTTTTTTTTTTTGGTAAATTTGGTGGATGGCTTTTAACTATATATATATATATATATATATATATATAATAATAATAATTGTAAATATGCGTATTTTTATACATATACATTTCAAAAAGATGTAAGAAATTTTTTTTGAAATATCACTAAAAGATGTTCAAATTTCAAAAATATCATTAAATTTTTTTTTTCAAAAATACCAGAAATATAAAAAGTGAATTTTAAGGGTTTAGAATTTAAATTTTTGGATTTGGGTTCACTAATTAGAGTTTAGGGTTTAGTTTTGAACGAGTGGGTTTGATTTTGAAAATTTCGGGTTTAAATTTGAAGTTTTAAAACTATTTTAAATTTGTAGTATTTTCCAGAACAAAATCATTTTTGTGGTATTTTTCCCGGTATGATATTTTTGCAATATACCTAATTTTTTGTGGTATTTTTGAGAATGCCAAATCTAGCAAAGAAAATACTAACAAAATGGAATCTGAAAGAGAAGAGAGATAAGCATCTAAGCTTGAAGAACCTAAAGAGGAGGAAAGAGTTTTAAGAGAATAAAAGTGAAGTTCTTTTTAAAAAAGTGAAGTTTAAGAGTTTAAAATTAAAATTTTTGGATTTGAGTCCACTAATTAGAGTTTTAGGTTTAGTTTTAAGGAGAGTGGATTTGATTTTGGAGGTTTATGGTTTAAATTTGAAGTTTTAAACCTATTTTAAATTTGAGATATTTTTCAGAACAAAAGCATTTTTGTGGTATTTTTTCCTGTATGATATTCTTGCAATATACCTAATTTTTTGTGGTATATTTGCGAAATGCCAAATCTAGCAAAGAAAATTTTAACATTATAAATTAAAAAAAAGTTAAGAATGATATTAATTTTACCTATGTTCTTCTTCAGTCCAAGGAACACCTTTCTTCCTCTCTTGTTCAACCGATCGTACAGCAGATCCTCTCTTTTCTCCAGCAACAGCAAAGTAATAACCATTCATATTAAACCCATTATTTCCATCATAACCTCCCCAATCAAGTGTAAACGAATCAGAATCATCATAACCAGGAACAGGTATAAGACCAGCTTCAATATCACTAACATCTTCTTCAAGCTCTCTATATTGTTTAATCACATCTCCGACGGTTTTTCCAGGAAGTATTGAAGCAACTTTGAACCATCTATCAGGTGTATCTTTATCATAATAAGCTAAAGCGTTTTCGAATTTCTTGTTTTCTTCAATTGTCCATTTAGTAGTAGTCGTATTACCTCTGTTTTTTCCTTGAAATAGCCATGTTGCTTGTGACATTACTTTGTTCATAACGATTTTTGAGAGATTTTGATTTTTAGTTTGTGTGTTTGTGTATGTGTGTGTGTTTCTCTCTCTAGATTCTATCAATGGTGGAACTCAAAGAGAGAGAAAAGTTAAGATTCTGAAAGAGAGAGAGATAAGCATCTAAGCTTGAAGAATCTAAAGATGAGGAAAGAGTTTAAGAGAATAAAAAAGTGAAGTTCTTTTTTTTTTTCCAGACTTTAAGGACAAGAAGATAAGAAAAAGATTCGATCTTTGAACTTTGTTGTTTTAATCAAGAAAAAACAGAGGATTGATCTGGGTTTGTGGTTAACTGATTTCAGCTAAGAAATCTTTTGGAAGTTGCTAAAATGAAATAAAAATTCAACCTTTAGAGAGAGAGAGATGAGGGAGAGGAGAGAGAGAGAATGATATGAGAGTGAGAGGTTGAGTTTAAAAGATTGTTGAGCTGTGATTGTCTATATGGCTAATTGGCTATTTCTTAGACAAGATTTAGGGTTTTTTTTTAGTTTTGTAATTATATTTCAAAATTTATTTATATTAAAAAATGTAGAGAAATTTCTTGCTATTAAATTGTTTTTTTCAAAAATACCGTAGAAATAAAAATAAATTTTAAGGGTTTATAATTTAAATTTTTAGGTTTGAGTTCACTAATTAGAGTTTAGGGTTTAGTTTTGATGAAAATGAGTATGGTCAGAGCCAGTCCTGAGCCCAAGCAGAGCACGCATGCGGTTGCGGGTTTTTTTCAATTTTAAAATTTTAGTTAAGAAAACGGCCCTATTTTTGAAAAACTGTACAATTTTGACATATTTTTCTATTGTAGATTGCAACCTTTAAAAAATTTTAAAATCTCATGACTGGCCCTGAGTTTGGTTTTGGAAATTTAGGTTTTAAAATTGAAGTTTTAAAGCCATTTTAAATTTGTGTTATTTTTAGAACAAAAACATTTTTATAGTATTTTTGTAATTTCTGTGAACGTGTAGCATTTTTAGAATACATCTAGTTTTTTTCTGGTTTTTTTTTTTTTTTTAAATTTCCCCTAAGATCTATACGAGTATTTTTACTAAAAATATTAATTTCTTGATCACTTCGTTTTTTTTTTGTCTCAACATAAATTCATTGATTAATCAGGGGTTGCAATTGCTCGGTCTTTGAAAACCTACCAATTGGATTTCATTCGACCAAACGTTCTTACTTTTATAAAACAAAGTTGTAAATTAACAATATTTATAAAAATAATTAAGAAAGATCACTTTGTTTATATCTTAAATGATTGAAACTAAAACTCTAATGCTAAAAGATAATCTAATTGTATTTGTATATAAATGCTAGGTACGTATAATAAAATAACAATTTTATTTAATTTTCTTAAGTAAGTGTTCCACATCAAAGTAGTACAATAACAACTATTAGTAATTTAGTATAGTAATTACACAATTGAAATAAATAAGGTTCATCTCCAGGTGAACAAGGACCGGTCCTGTAATTTTAAAATTTTATAAAGACTGCAATCTACAATAGAAAAATAGATCAAAATTGTAAAATTTTTCAAAAAATGAATCGTTTTCTTAACTAAAATTTTTAAACTGAAAAAAGGTCGCAAGCGCATGCTTGCTCTGCTTGGGCTCAGGACCGACTCTGCAAGTGAGATTAGTTAATATCAGAAACATTCTTTTAAAAGTTTTTTTTTTGGAGTACCTTTTTTTTTTTAATTCAATCAACCAATAAACACTCATAGTTGGATAGACCTCACATAAATAATGAAGACATGTGTCGTCTTTGAATAGGCGAATCACACATGTTCTCAAGGAACTCTATTTTTTTAATAAATTTTAGACTTTCGAGGACCGTTGATTGTCTTTTTTTCTTTAGTACTATTATTTTATTTTGTTTCATTGATGAAAATAATAAAAATATGACTCAACAAATAGGAGAAAGTATTGGCCAAGGACGTTAAGAGATGAGCCAATCACAGAAGACATACAACCGAGGAGCATTTCTCATTGGCTAGCATGATTTAAGGTCGGTGAGAAGGGTAATTTGGTAATTTAAATAATGTTGTTGACATTTAACCATTTGAGCACATGAGCTGTTTGTTTGTCTATTTATCTAGATGCTTTTTTCAATTGTACGAAATATGACGAGTTTAGAAGACACAAAAAAAAAACTAAGGCTTGGTCAATGATTTTCGCGATAATGGTGAAATTGAAAATGAAGATGTAGTAATGTTTTTAGAGAGATTGCTAGATGTCGTGATCGCACTTGTTTCATCTTAAATATGTCGAAAGAAGTGTGGCTTGCACATCGCAAATAGAGCCTGTCGGTATTCATGGGACAGGGTGGAGCAATATATATCATGGGTAGCACCAGCGACATGCTAGTTTAAGTTGAACACGGATGAAGTTTCACATGGTAATCCGGGTTCGACTACAGCTGGAGGAGTTTTGCGGGATAATGATGGGGTTTGGCACACATGTTTCACAGTAAACATATGTAATTGTTCGGCTCCGTCAGCTAAGTTATGGGGGTGTGTATTATGACTTATTCATTGTTTGGGAGAAAATGGTAACTCAACTAGAGTTGGAGGTTGATTCAGAGATAGTTGTGGGTATTCTAAAGAATGGTATTGAAGACTTACACTCACTCTCATTCCTAGTATGTTTGTGTTATGGCTTCTTATCAAAGGACTGGACAGTCCAAGTTTCATATGTGTATAGGAAGGCTAACCGTCTTTCGGATGGTTTAGATAACTATGCATTTTCGTTACCGCTTGATTTTCATATGTTAGTTTCTGTTCCCAGTTATTTTTATTCGATTATTCATGAGGACATCATGGGGTCAGGATGTCCAAGACTAGTTTCTATGTAATTTTTTTTATTTCTTTTAATAAATTTGGGAAAAGTTTCTCCCGTTTCACACAAAAAACCTACACATTATCAATTATTCTGAAATATCATTTAATATTTTGTTATAAAATATCATAAAAATTTGGAGGTTCATTAGTTAGAGTGTTTGGTTTTAGATTTAAACATGATAGAGTTTAAATTTGGATCTAGGGTTTCAATTCCAAGTTTTGAATTTATTTCAAATTTGTAAATATTTTTGAAACAAAAATAATTTATAATATTTTTGAATCGATAAAAAATATGTGATATTTTTGAAATAAAAATTTAAAAGTGTCTTTTAAGAATCTTCCAATTTTGTAACTGATTTATTGTTTCTCAAACATTTTCTAGATAAATGATTTGTCTACATGCAATAAAATATTTTGAATCAGAATTTAGATAACAAAAAGAACTTTGGAGACTGTGGCTATAAACTTAGTTTAGAATTAGCATTATGGGAAATGGAAAAGAGCACCATATTCTCTTTTTTTTCTCGTTAATATTATTACATACATTATAAGAAAACAAAGGCATTTTTGACGGAAGTTACTAACGGAAAAAATCTGTCTGTAATAGAGACAGAAAAACTGACGGAATTATTGGTCGTCAATAACTCACCGACGGGTTAAATTCCGTCAGTATTATAGACGGATTAATGACATAATTTTATTGACGGATTTAATCCGCAGTATGCCGTCAGTAAATTTACCCGATTTAAACTATATGTTGTTAGCTGTTACCAACAGATATATCGTTTTACTCATGGAAGAAAAATTTCTACAATAAACTAGGCCATCCCCTCTCATTATTTCACAAAAAATTTCACAGACATACTTATAAAATGTCTATTCCTCCTTAATTCAATCATGGATAGATGGTGAAAAGATGAATCCAAAGACAAAGCTTATGAACGAGGATTATGCAAATGATGTTATGGAGTTCATGGAGTTAGCATGTCAGCAACCTTGGGCACAAAACAATTGTAAGTTAACATGTCCATGTTCTTTATATTCAACTTCTCGTCATATCATGATAGTTATATCATGAGATCACTTGTATATGAATGATTTTTTTGCCGAGTTATAAGATTTGATATTTACATGGATAAAAACCTGATATTGTTGCTAGTATTAGCGGTAGCGAACCATTGGTCGATAGAATAGAGGAACCTAGAACGGATTTAGATTTTGGGGTACCCACGGTTCAAATGGTTAATGACATTTATAGAGAAAATATAGAGACGGCTCATGTTTTGTATGAAGAACCAAATTTAGAAGCACGGAGGTTTTTTGGTATGTTATATGTAGCAAATCAGTCATTATATAGAGGATGTAGAGATGAACATTCGCCTTTATCATATGCAAGTAGGTTGATGGGGTATAAAGACAAACTATAATTTGGATGAGGGCCAAATAACAATGTTACGTGCTACCCAAGATATTGCACTAGAGGATTCGCCTTCAAGATTCACGAATTGGTAGGAAAATGACAACATTAGACCATGATATATCGTCTACTTCCGGAGATTTTGTGTACTATGACATTATGCGAGAGATATTCGAGGTTCGATACCTATGTGATATATTGTGTTTTTAATAGATTTTAACTATGGTTTCATGTTCATTTTAGGTTGATTTACTTACATTTAGGCATATATAGGTTGCATTTGCATATCATGTCATGTTTCAGGTATTGAATGTGAATGAAATCAAAAGATAGATCAATTGGATGCAAAAGAGCCAAAAGTGAGACTTAATAGGGACCAAAACAACAAGCTTTAAAAATAAAGAAATTTGGAGATTTTAATGGGAATTTTATCATGGAATCTTGAAGAATATTGTAGTAATGTATTCAAGCTTTCTAACAAGCCAAAAATCACTTAAAACGCCTCATGGAAGACAAGATATGAACCGACAAAGTTGTGATCCGCTAGATTCGAAGCTCCAAACTGTCTGCCCCAAAGATGCATCTTTTACACCAGCTTCCATTGTGAATTAGAAGAAGACTCTTTCATCAAAGTTGTAGTTCTTTGAGTCAGATTTCCGAATAGCTATTACATGAAACCATAACTGCAAAGGTGAGAGAGTTATTGATATTACTCAGTTTTAATGCATAATAGTGGGCATTTATGTTTGATATTTTGCATTATTCCGAGTATTTTCATTGTGTATTTGGTAGAATTTCAGTATTCTAGGTGTTTGGGTCGAGTCGGAGCAAAACGATGCTTTTCAGAAGTTTTCAGAAGATTTCAGAAGTGACAGACAGAAGTGCTCGATTGAGCAAATGCTCCTGGAAAAATCCAGAGATGAAGATCGATAGGGCAAAAAAGGAGATTCGAGCAACAACTTGAGATGCTCGATCGAGCAAAACTATGCTTGATCGAGCACATCCTCCGAACAAGAATTAAAGTTTTCCAAAATTGCAAATCAAGTCCTCAAACCTATCCAAGTTTTCTTTATTTATTATTTTACTTTCTTAGCCTATAAATACAATGTATTTTAGGCCTTTAGAACTTAAGCTTTATTTTAATTCATGAGAAAATTACCGAGGGAGAGGAGATTCAACCTGTATTTGGATCAATTTCTGAACCATTTTATAATATCTCTTTTGTTTTAATTATGTGTTCTTCTTTGATATTGAATTGTTTATGCATGCCAATGTCTGAGTAGTTCCATAGTTAGGTCTTAGATTCCTAGGGAAAACCAGGTTTGAATGTTAGGTTAAATTTTGCAGGATTGAATTTGTTAGGTTCTTAGTCTAAATTTGTTTTCAATGCATGAATTACCTTGATCACCTAGTTCATGATTATAGGTTGATAAATACAAAGGGATTTGGTTTAGAAACCTGACCTAATTTAGATGAATAATTGTTTTTACATGCGGGAGTATTGTTTTAAATGCTTATGAACAATTGAATCTGATCTGTAATGCATGTTATGTTATTTAAAAGACGACGGGAGTTATTCTCTGATAATTTGAGCATAGGGTTTAATACTCCGGGAGGAGATTATTCTTTATTCGTTTTTCATGTTGAGAACTATTTTCAATCCAAATCTTGCATGTTAACTTGACTTTAAAGTTTTGATTCACAACCACTTAATTATTCTCACTTTAGCTAGATTTGAAAGTGAAACTGAACGCGTACTTTCTAGTCTCTGTGAATTCGATACCCTTTGCTGTGCTACATTGAACTGTTCTCTGCAGTATTAGTTTAAGATTAAATTCTTAACCCCGAACTGAAGGTGTGTCTAGCAGAATTCGGAACAGAAGACCATATCGCTTTGTTGCACCGGTTTATTCAAACTGGTATGAGTAAAAAAGTCAACATTTTCAAGTCACTTTTCAAATCTTAACCCATTCAAATTGAGTTTACCCATTTATATTGGGTTAAACCATTTCATTTGTAGGATACTATATAAGGTTTTTCTTAACCTAATACTCTTATCTTTAATATTTTAATATCTATTTTTCTCTTAAGAACTTTGTAATTACTTTGAACCTTTGCTTGATTTGAGTTTTAATCTTTGTTTTGATTGCTTTTCTATTTATCAAATCTTCTTCTAATCATGATTCAACACATTTCTATCCTTGGATTTTGTGTTTTCTCAATGATTAGTGAGTAGTTCTTCATAAGTAAATGGGTTAAGTAGATTATGGTGATTAGATGATGGATTATGATGTTTAGGATTTAGATTTCTTAAATCTTTATTTAGTAGATGATCTTAATGCTAGATTTGACATGATCAATTGAATTTAGATCATAGGATGAGTTGCATCCGAAATGTGTTCGATGAAATTCCTGAACCAATTACTGAATGTTAAATGAAGCCTACCCGAGAGATTGTGTTAGTTAGTTTAGTGGCTTATTATAGATTATATCTTAATGTTTCATAAACATGTGATTATCCAATAAATTGTTTTATTTTAGACCAAGGATTAGTTTATTTAAGGGAATCTTAGACCAAGGATTAGCATTAATTGTTAGCAATGAACATTATAGGATATCATTTGATCACCCGAATCAATAACCTTTACCCATTTGCTTAGCTTTTTATTACAGAATTAAAGTTTAAATTTTTGTTGACTTTTGCTTAATTACTGTTGACTTTTACATTTTTGACTTTTGTTGACTTTTGGAATTATGCATGATTAAGTGTTCTAAAACCAATAAATCTTAATGGCTTAGACCAAATATGATTCTCCTAAGTTGTATTGTGTTGATTGCATCTCTGTTATGGATTGATATCTTAAGTACTATAATGATATGATTAGACTTAAGAAATATGCTAAGATAAGAATTTGAAAAATCTTGTTTATCACCAGGGATGTTGAACATGCGATGTGGAAACCCGTATTTTGACAAGGATTTTTTTCGTTTTGTATATATATTTCGGTTGTATCAGATATTTTTCGGTTATGTAAT